>VCJN01001021.1:0-77206 GCA_006384855.1 Tetraselmis striata | reverse complement strand
GGGGAGCGATGTCAGTGAGTGAGAGAATACACAGGCAAGAGCTGACAGCGGCAGGAGGGGCAGAAGGGGTTGAGATGGTGGGGAGGAGTATATGCGAGCCGGTGCAGGATGGCAGAGGCAGCAGCTCACACTAGCCGGGGCCGGAAGGGTGGCGGCTTGGGGATGGTTGGCACTTGCAGCGGCAGCTGTGCATCGGTGTATGGTGCGCGTTGTCAAAACTCCCACAAGGCTTGCCGACCGACACCTGATCCTTGATGACGGTCCCCCAGGATGCTAGTGGAAACAGTGCCGCCCTCCCCGATCTACGCGGTCTTGCGGGCGGCTGCTACAATCAGCTCGCTTGGTGGCGGCAGCTCCCAGGTCGAACTTGACGCCCTGCATGGCGGCGCCGATGGACACAGCCATACATCTCGGCGCACCGCATTGCCTGGTGCACGGGGGGGGGGGGGGAGCAGGCGTGTAGGGGTTCAAGAAGGGCGAATGCTGAAGATGAGGACCAAACCAGGCACGAGATCACCAACCACATGGAGCGCAAGACCGTAACCGCGCCACGCTCGGGTTTGACATTATACTAATACATATATACATACAAATATATAAAGATATGTGTGTATATATGTACAACTACGAATACAACAATTACATACCATAGATACAGAAACGGTCGCCTGCTAAATATATGGTTGACCCCCCCCCCCCCCCCCCCCGGGGCCAAAGGGGAAACAACCAACTAAAACGGTTAAATAATTCAGAATATACCACAAATCCCACACGGAGTGTCCGACGCGAACCTGCAAAACGATCGATTCCTTGTTAGGCCCCGCGGACCGATCTTTAAGTCTACGTTGCATATCTTGCACTGGCAATTTTGGCAATGGGCATGCACGTTCAGATTGCGACATGCTTATTAAAAATACGATCCGAATGCGATAAAAATACAAATGCGAGGGGTGCCGTACCCCGCCAGCCCCGACCAAAGATGGAGGAGCAAACAAGACAAGATATTTGTCCAGACGTACAGCTTATGCAGGCAAAAGGGTCCGGGTCCGGGGGCGGGGGGGGGGGGGGGGGGGTGGGGGGGCAGCCGCGGGCTCTCACCCAGCTTGTCCTTTGTCTCTTTGTGGTGCTCGATGTGGTACGCGAGGCGCTTCCAGTCAGGGATGATCTTGCGCAGCTCGGCGAGCCGGCACAAGACGGGGGCGGGGCCCGAGTTTGGGATGTCGCTCAGGGGGCCCTTGTCCTGGGGGTACATTATCCGCATCACGCCCGCCAGCGCTGCGCGCACAGCAAGACAAGGCTCGGCCGCGTGCACAGCACCCCCCCCCCCCCCCCCCCCGCCCCACGTTGTCACAGCTGATTCACTTCGTACTTCAGCGGTGATCGCAGTGATTGGCAAGGCGATAGGGGCAGGCATGCTGCGGCGCACCCGGCGCCTGCGGCACAATGTAACCGAAGGGGAAGGCGATGGAGAGGGCGCCCGAGTCCGCACGCGGCGCCTGGACCGGCTTCCACCACACGTAGTCCGTCTCGATCATCAGGATCCAGGGCGCCGACACCATGGAGGGGTCGCTGTCTACCGCCTGCGAGCGCGCCATCGCGCGGGGGGTATCATCCCCATCTGCAGGCGCTCGTCCACCACCAAGATACCCCTTTCTGTTGCGCCCCTTCTCTGCGGGGAATCTGCCCGACCCGTGGCCGGGAGGCCAGGCACAGAGGACGGGCTATTGCCAAATTGGCGTCGTCTGTACGGATTGCACGTACCCAAAATACAATTCAGCTGTTTCGCCGCGTCACATCCAGAATTCCGTGGAGCATTTGGTGGTAAATTCTGACATAGTTTGACACTTTTTGGGTTTGTCTTTATGCGAGTGAGTGGCTGTGTATGTGTTTTGGGTGGGTGGGTGGGGGGGGGGGCACTAGTCATCCACGAGTGTGTTTACGGCATGCATGATTTCACAAGTTTACCCCCCCCCCCCCCCCCCCCTCCCTCTCGCGTCACAGACCTGCTCTGAAGCGCCCAGCACCCATGAGAGCCCCATGTAAATACGATGCCGGTAAGTAGGAGCAGTGGTGACATGTCGGCGTGTAGTGACCAAGCTCTCGAGTTGCGGTTGGACTGACAGCCCGGTGCGCCCCTCGGGAGCCTCCCACCGGTGACCGCACATCACTGATCCTTTTGTATCAAGTCTGAGTCTTCCCGGACGGTACTGTGTGTGCACTATTCTTCCACCATTACGCCACGAGACCTTGGCCTTGGTGGGGATGCCCGCCGGGTGCAGGCACCAGCAGGGCCATTACCCCCCCCCCCCCCCCCCTTCCCCGGCCCCGGCGCCAGCGCGGCGCACCTTCATCCACTGCTCCACCGCGTCGGGGCGGTCCGCCACCGGGAACTCGCACCACTCATCGCACTTCGGCGTGAGCGGGTCCGCGCGGAAGGTGGGCACCTCGTCCATGAGCACGTCGGGCTTGGTGCGGTGCAGGATGCGTGTGAAGGCGACGAGGCGCTCGCCGCCCGGCATCTTCTGCACCTTTCTGTATGTTGCGTACCTGGTGGGTGTGTGGGTGCGCGCAGGCGGTGATGGGGAGAGGAGTGGGGGTGCACAGGGGGTCAGATGGCCGTCTCGGCAGGTGAGGGGGGATGGAGCGGGTGGGCGCGTGGGTGGAGCCGGGGGATCCTACATTATGCGCGTCTGAAAGTTTAGGTAGGGGCTGCCATTGCTGGTGCAAACGGTGTGGATGTTCTGCTGCTCCTGGGGCCCCCAGCGACCGCCGCCGCCGCCACTGCCGCCGCCATTGCCGCCAGCAGGCCCCGCAACCGCCATGTGAGCTGCAACCGCCGCCTCTGCCGCCTTCTGCGCCTGCCAACCCAAGCCGGCGCAGGTCAACCCCACAGCGATGCGGCAGAGAGCGCCCTAGTGTAGCTGCCTGCCAGCTGCTGGGAGACCGGAGGACGTGTGTGGGGTCTGCTCGCCAGGTGGCCGCCATCGTGTGTGTGTGTGAGAAGGAGAAGTGGGCGGGCGGGGGGGGGGGGGGGGGGGGGGGGGGGGGGGCTTGCCCCTGCCTGCTCCCGGCGGCTTGATTGCACCGCCTCTTGTGCCGCCTGGCCGCCCGCCTCCTCGCGGTAGTGCTCCTCCGCCCGAATCTCTAGCATCTGCGAGGCGTGTGCGAGGGGGGGGGGGGGGGGGGGGGGGGGAGGAGGAGGGGTCTCAGAGGATAGCTGCCAATTGAGGGAGGCAGGGGGAAGCTGGCAGGAGAGCCGTGGCTTAAGGATGGAACGCGTTACGCTGCTAGTGCGCACCGTGTGGATGGTTCCCATGAAGACGACGCCCAGGAGGAAGCCCAGAGCTGCGCCCGCGCAGGCCAGGCACGCCAGCCGCGTGTAAGGCGGAGTCGGACCTCCCACCCGCCGAGGGCGCACCGGCTGCCTATCCATTCTGCTAAGGGCGAGAGCGTGACTGCGGGGACTTGGGACCTGGTGACGCTGCTGCTGAGACTGATTTGAGCCCTTAGCTGGCCGTGACGATCCTCGGCCCCGGCGGGTGGGCTGTAGGCGGGATAGCCAGGATAGCCTTCATCATAGCGACTACTGTATGTATATACATACATAAGGATATCGTATAGCGACCATGTGAGCTGTATCTGTGGCGCTTCTGAAATGACATCAGGGGCCGGCCGCGCCGCGCGCGAAACATAGTGATGATGACCATTTATTTCTACGGCGTATCGGTCGCTGCTATATGTTTATATGCGGATGTCTACCATTTTCCGTGTAGTTACATGCGCGCAGGGTCGGTCAATGTTTAATCATTGTTCAGTACTTAACTGATGTTAAGGAGCATTATTCCCCTACCTCTTTGGTGGGTTGAGCGGAGGCAAAGGAGAGCCGCGTCCGAAATCACTTGGAATATGTGAGAATCGATACCGGTTGCAATACGGTTTTATCACGGATGTTTAGGCGTCCGTCCGTCCTCCGTCCTCCGTCCTCGTGTGCTGCGTCTTCGTGAATGAACCGTCATACGCTCGATCTTTGCTCGTTTGATTTCTAGGCAGTCCTACCACAGTCCGTAAAATCCTGCGACTAAGACGAATTTATCGTGAATTATACCGGAAACATACTGCAAAAATCACGAATATCCTCCGTCCGTCCTGTCACATACGCGCTTCGCGTATGAACCGTCATAAGTTCGGTTTTCGGTCGTTTGATTTCACGGTACTGGTACGTGTACGGTAAGATTCTGAATGGATGCGCGTGTATTCTAGCCCAGGCACGTCATATATTCGTCTAAAACGCCAAAATAACGCGGTACCGCAGCGCGTTTTTACTGCTGATTCAGGAAGCGAGACTATTCAGCGACTATTCCTTACCTATACGGTAGTCCAAGTATGGTGCTGTAAAAAGGGGTCGCCGCGGTGCGGGGGCAGTCCGCCGACCCGGGGCCCGGCGTCCGTCGACGGACGGGCGACGGTCGAACGACGGCGTCCGGCGTCCGGTGCCGGTACAGGCGGCGGGCGTGGCGATTCGCGCCGTGCCCGCCCCGTAGACCTGACGACCGGCCCGACCTGCGCGTCCTCGTGCGGGATGCGGGCCGCCTGTAGGCGGCTTGTACTGTATTGCTGATCTTGTAGTGCTGCTTTTTTTTTTTTTTTTAGGGTAATACAACTTTTAGCGGTGGGTTGGGTACCGGCCTTTTTGTAATGCACACCAGTAGTCAGCGGCCCGCTTTTACGCGGCTTGCAGATTTAATCTGTTTTACAAGTTAATACGTCTCTTTTGAAAAATAAATTACTGACAAATATAACGCTAAAAGCATTATTACCGACATTATTAACGACAAGCCGGCTAAAAGCGGCCCGCATCCCGCACGGCCGCACCACGCTCAACCCAAGAGGTAGGGGCACCTCCACAGATCCCCGGCGCGAAGCGCCGCTTAGTTACAACTTGGCCATATTAAGGACAAATCTCCCTTTTCTTCACCGAGTATTGGCATGATGCCCGTTCTGAATGCGGTTATGGAAACCCTGTCTGGGGCATCCTGCCACTATCCGCACCATCTGATTTGGACACCCTACCGGACGGCTGATTTGTAATTCACACCGGACGGCTGGTTACCAACCGGTCTAAGGTCATGAGGTGGCAGGATTTTTCCCCTACGGCGTCGGCGCAGAGTCCCTTCAGCAGTACTACTCGTCCATCAACAAGTACTTCCGCGACCACCAGCGCCAGCCTGTCGCCCTCGGCGAAATGGTGGCCGACGCGCGCCGCGGCCTAGCCATCTAGCAGGAGCGTCTACCGGAGGAAGACGTCCGCGTCGCCCTGCCCGCGCCCGTTGCGGCTGACATCATGGACACCGCGATTGAACTTCGGCGAACATTGGTGTGGGAATCCGCTAATATTGCGGACATCCGCGCTTTAAGAGCCGCGCGCTCGCGACGATTACGTCGTACGTCTTTGTATGCCGCGCGGAGTCCGGAATATATATATATATATATATATATATATATATATATATATATATATATATATATATATATATATATAGATATTAGCTGCGAGACCGGTGATTTGGTGGTCGACCGACCATCCGGAAGCATTCTGTTGTACGTCCGCAAACAAAAAGGCGACCAGCGTACGAGGGTTTCCGCTAAGCCCCTGATGAATATGCATATCGCCGCCGTTCCGGACTTCGCTGACCTGCTGGACTGGTACACCATCAGTCGCGACGCCTACTGCCGCCGTTTCTACGGCGCCAGCCCGCCACCCAAGTTCAGGAGCATCTACCCGCCGGAGTCTTCCGCCACTTGGTCGGTTTCAGCCACTCTCACCGAGTGGTTGCGGGAAGCCTACCTGGCGGCAGGCGGCAGGCGGCTTGGAGGTTCTTCGGCTGGCGCGTCCCCGTCCGGCCGCTGGACTAAGCTACCTGTGCTAGCCTTTGGCTTTTGTCTCTGGCAAACAATGCCTCCCTTGGTAAATGGTCCGATGTAATCATCTAGAGGTTTACATCACATTTGCTATGTTGTACTGCGCACGACCCCCGAGGGCGGCGCACGGACTAAGGCCTGTCGACCCGCACCAGATCCACGACATGAGGGATCCACCCTCGGGCACCGGCACTCTCTACTTTGCACTCGCCTCAAACGGCTCGCGCACCCACCCACACTCAGCCATCTTTTGCGCTAGGCGACACCCATGACAAGCCTGTGGTTCTTGTCTTAGCCTTCAATGTAAGCGACCTGACATTCTTTGGCAAACAGTGCCTCCCTGGGTGTATTCCAGGGCTGTGCTGCAGTCCACTTTCCAATACTGCATGCTGCAGTGCAGTACTGCAGGCTGCAGGCATGCTGTGGTACTGCAGGCTGCAGGCTGCCGACAGTGCAGGCTGCAGTACTGCAGGCCGCGGTGCAGGCTGTAGTAGCACTGAAACTGTTGATTATATATAGGGAAGGGCGGGACAGTGAAGGGCATATATTTGGGGGACTTTGGTAACTGCACTGCAGCCCCTTTTTGGGAAGTACTGCAGGCTGCAGTGCAGTAGCTAACTGCAGGCTGCAGTATCTGCAGTCTGCAGTGCAGTAGATACTGCAGTCCAACCCTGGTATATACCAGGGTTGGGCTGCAGTCCACTTTTGAACACTGCAGGCTGCAGTGCAGTGCAGTAGGCTGCAGTGCAGGCTGCAGTATTGCAGCCTGCAGTGCAGCCTGCAGTTAAGGCTGCAGTCAACGGGCTGCAGTACTGCATGCTGCAGTGCAGGCTGCAGTAGCACTGCATTTGCTGATTTTAGGGAAGGGAAGGGCGGGACAGTGAAGGGCAGAGGGGCTGCCATGGCGGATGCAGAGGGGCAGCAATCGTGGTGGAAGTTGTAATACAACATTAAATTGCCTACAGAGGGGAAAAGCCTACTGTGTGTACATTTGTGTGTGTCCAACGATGATGCTGTCCCCACGCATGCATAGTGAAACATGCGTAAAAGAGCATGATGGCATAAAAACCCTCTAATCCCCCGCCTCCTCATACTGCTCCAGCATGGACTCCTCCGCTTCCCATTGAATGCGGCTGGCCTCCCCCTCGCCCTCGCCATCAAGGACTTGGCTGGCCAGCCAATCCTCCCCGCATGGCTTGAGTAGATCCGCCGCCACGGCGCTGAAAGCAGCCTCCCCGTAGTACGACGCCAGTAGCTCCTTGACCTTGGCATCCAAATCCAGATTCTTCTGAATAAAGACGCAGGCACCCATGTTATCCAGGTTCATTCTATTTCTTAAGTGCATGGTGACAAGGCGTGGGGGCCCTCGTGGGGCAGTGAACCGTGTAGGCCGCCCGTGTCGGCTAAGTGGCACAGCCAACAACACAGGACGTTCAACTTCCTACTCTCGTCGGGCGGTAGGCTAGTGTCATGCGGCACGAAAAAAAACCAGACGGCACGGTTGTTCTCGCGCTGGGTGCCGCCCCAGCAGCCGGCGGCGGCTTTGCTGAGGATAGACAGGGGGGGGCACTGGGGTTCAGGCCTAAGAGTGGGTCATCTTCGTCGTTGTCGATGAGAATATCGTCGGCTTGCATCCCAAGCGGTGTCTGTGCCACTCGTGCTGACCTGTTGGCTGCAGTGCTGGCCGCTGCGGCACCGGTGCTGTCCGCTGCCATCGCCTCGTCCGCCATCGCTGCTGCGCCTTGCTCCGCGGCAGACTGGTATCCCTCCATGTAATTGACGAAGAGTGACGAGAGGAGGATGAGCACGGTGAGCGTAAAGTGAGGATAGGTTCGGCTGGTGTGTGTGGTCTACTGGCATGTGCCCCGATGCGGCGACGTGTGATAGTACTGTACAAGCGAGTACGGTGCTATCCGCGGCGCTCGGACCGCCGGAACTGTCGCCATATGGCGTGTTATCATTGGCGGGCGCCATCCAAACGCTATCCAGTGATATTTGGGGCTGTTTGGGTTACTGCACTGCAGTCCCTTTTCGGGAAGTACTGCAGGCTGCAGTGCAGTAGGCTAACTGCAGGCTGCAGTTTCTGCAGTCTGCAGTGCACTCGATACTGCAGCCCAACCCTGGTATATACAATATACTTACATGAGCTAGCAGCAGAAGGCGATATCGGAAATCACCAAAATAAAAGGCAATCAGAAAGGTCCTCTACAGCGACTGCGGGGTGGAAGCAGTAACATGGGAAGACGCAGAGTGGGCACGAGCACACGCATCAGACTTGGCCATCTGCACACCGGCAGAGAGAATGCCGCCCAGGGTACCATGCACGCAAGCCGAGACCCGCTGCAACAGCCCCCGCCGTGTGCGCGACAGGTGACGGCGGAACTCAGCAGGTTGGCTGGCGACAAAGTTCCGAAGTGCCTGAACGGATTGACCACGAAGAAAGCAAGAGGTCGGGGCGGGAGGACCGCCAGGGAAGTTGCGCACAGCCAACAGCACCGCGAAGATGTAGACCACCGTCAAAGCGGACTTCCCGAGACGGCCGCGGTCCTCAACCACAAAAGGGTAGTACCGGTGAACACCCTGCACTGGGGCGGAAGACGCCCGGTCCGCTGCCAACTTAGCATGCTCCGCCTCGGTCGCCGCGATTCCCGGGATGCACCAGCGGGGGTCGTTGCTCCAAGTGGGGGTCGTGGAGGACACGCACGCGAAGTCGATCATGTAATCGCACGCTGCCCCCCCCCCCCCACCCCGCCAGCGTCAGGTCCGACGGCCGCGAGCGGTCCGCTGGGCGCATCCCACTCGTCTCAAGGGTCAGGTCGCCGGCTCCCGAGCGGTCCCGGTCAAGCACCGCCCCCGCATCAATTGCCACAGATGCCCACAGATTCTTCAAAGCGGTATGCATGCGGTGCTTGTAGTTCGCTACGGTACAATATATCCGGACGAGGCACTACACTTCGTTCAAATTAGCGGGTCTGCATCTTGGGCCCTCTGCCCCCTCCAAAAAGGCTTGTAATCATGCCAAAGCACCTTTTCGGCACTGTGGAATGATATGTACCTTGTAGTCTGGTCTAGAGCTGGTTACAGAGATAGGGAACGCACGGAAAGTACTGGGGAAGGAAAAAGCCTGTAGTTAAGCAGAACTCTCTTTGCGCCGGTTTGATGTGATATGTGGTCGCTACAGCAGCAATTATAGCGACTACAGGTGTGAATTACAAAAAGGGCAGTTCCCCAAATTAGACTACAGGTAGTGACACTACCTCTATAGTGAATATTCGATCCCTTCCCCCCCCCCCCCCCCCCCCCCCCCCGCCCCCCCGCCCCCCCGCCCCCGCCTCCCCCCCCCCCCCCCCCCCCCCCCCCTCACCCTCGTTCAGTATAGAGGTAGGTTCACTATGGAGATATTCACTGTAGCCTTCCGGCAGCCTACCTCTGCAGTGAATGTGCTCACTATAGGGGCAGGGTTTTCACTATAGGGGTAGTGTCAGACGGTTATCGTTGTGGCGGGGCGAGCGAACGGCAGGGACATGGTTGCGTTGCGGTTGGGCGGCGACTGTGGAGTCATGAAAGCTGCTGGCGAGCTGCTGTCTCGTTGGTTGGGTTCGCCGACGCCGCTAGTGCCAGCGGAGGACAGCGATTTATTTGCTGCCTCGAGGGCTGCGACGAGGAGGGCGAGGACGAGTGGATGGGCATTGGCGAAGGTGCAACAGCCTTACCCTTTGCCGATCTTGCTAGGTAATAGATGCACAGGTGGGCCATTGGCACGTCACTGTATTTCTCGGGAAACTTGGCCCCGTACTCCCCCTGGCACACGTGGTGCAACAATGCGGTGCAACCCGCTACACCACACTCTTTCGGCTCTGGCCCGCCGGGCTCTCCCCTGGCGGCAACAACGCAGTGCATGCCATAGCAGCAGCGTTGATGAGCGGGTTCCGCCATGGCGTCGAGGCTTGTGTTGCTGTGGTGGCAGCACCGATTGTGCATGCAACGAATATATAATGCCGTATGCCGCCTGTTGGACCCAGGGTACCCCGGTACCCTGAATCCGCTGTTTCTCTCTGTGAAATCCGCATTTTTCTAATGAACAACTGGCTGCCGTACATGTGCTTAATTTGGACCGTATGGCAGAAGTACGGCATCCAGTTGTTACCAAAGCATGGCACCTAGGCATCTTTGCTAGTTGGCCTTCTTAGCTAGACGGAGAGGTGTCCGTCCAAATTGACACCTAGCCGGCTGGTATAAATTGCCAGCCTCGGCTCCTTGTAATAGAGTCAACTGCTTTTCCAGAAATATTCCGACTCACTGTTTCTCTCTCGTGACAGTGCCACTCAGCCATCACTACGGCGACAGCGACTACCTTTCGTCCATCGCCCACGGCTCATAGCAACCCTTTGCCTTCCCAGTTTGCATCTCGCTTGCTGGCACTCGACGTGATTCGACGCATGCACGCCGACTCTCGCCGACTCTCTTTCCATCAGTGACAGTGCCACTCAGCCATCACTTCAACAATCTCCCTCCGACAGGTTTTTGGGCCCTCTCCTTTGGTTCGACGTCTTGCCCCGTGCTCGACGCCTGCCAGAGGCTTCAACCTGCGTGTATCTCGACCCTCGACAGCTTTCGACGATCAACGGCGACGTACGACGAGATCTTCTTCCCATCCGCCCACCCCTACAGTTATACATCCTCAAGCACAAGTGCGCCATCCCTTCGCAATGTCTACCAGCATCAACACTGCCGGCATGATGAACACCCCCCTGGCCAATCTGGCTCGGCAGAGTGCGATCAAGACCGACCTTGGCCACGCCCCGCCACCTCCTGACTTCCGTGATGATACCAGTTCTGACGACGCCTTCAGCCTGGACGGGGCGTCAGACAATGACTCAGATGACATCCAGCATATCAAGCCAGCCGCAGTGAAGCCGACACTCGACCTCGAGAACGTCCCCATCTGGGACAGCACCATCTCTACACGGGACTACGCTCAAGCCATCTAGATCTCCCTCGGCAGCGCCGGCTACCTGGACACCACCAAGGGCAAAGGCGCCCACCGGGAGGAGCTCATTCTTCTGGCAGCCCTGCGCCACGCGACAGCGAATTATCCCATGGCACTGGCCATCGTCGACAGCATCAGCATGGACTCCAGGAAGTGTGGATATGCGGCCTGGACGGCCCTATGTACTGAACTTCAGGGGTCTGCCATAGAGGAGCGCAGGCGCTTGGAGGAAGAAATCACAGCAGGCCAGCTCCCGAATGAGCCGGTCCATGTGTACGTTCGCCGCTGCCGGAACCTCTGGAATTTGTTGCGCAAGGCACATGGCGAGTGGACATTCGAGTACGTGGCCATCAACTACCTCATCCTACGACTTCACCCAGCATACGATCACATTGTCGACGCCACCATCTCGGCAACCAATGTCAACAAGAGGCTGGCGACCATCATAAGTGCCGGACAGAACATGGAGGCGCGCACGCGTCAGCGTCAGCAGCGCGCCCGTTCCCGCACGCCAACCCTCAATTTCTGCGACCCCAGGGACCAACTATATGCCACCAGGCCCAACATCGTCTGCAGCAGGTGTGACCGCCCAGGCCATGCTCAGCAGCAGTGCTTGGCCATGCGCCATGCCAACGGCCTGCGTCTCCATGGTGACACCGCCCCACCCAGCACCATGAACAACCCTAGCTATGGTCACTGTCAACGCGCGCCTGCGGAGCGTCACGTCAACGACAACTATACCCACAACCTGCGCAACAACTACAACTATCAAAACAGGCCCCAGCGGCATCAATATTGGCCCACCTAGAGCGACAACGACGACATGCAGCGCCATCATTTCGTCTCCCCGGCCGGACATCACCACCACGGACATCACCCGGCCAACAACGACTCAACGACATACAGGAGGCCAGGAGGCCTACCCGTTAATGGGTGTGTCCTCGTTGGTGTGGTCCTGTGGTGTGGTCCTCGGCCCGGTTTAGACGGGTATTCAAGCTCTACAATATCAAATGATGACATCCAAGTCCGATCGGCACCCTTTTCGAGCTTGATATCTCAATACCGCCAATAACACTGTGACAGTGCAGTGCACTATAGAGCCGCCGCGCACGCCGCCACCGCAGCCGGCGCTCTACTTTACAGCGAGTAAAGTACTGGAGGTTCACTATAGAGGTAGGAACCCTCCATTCGGGACCCCCCCCCCCCCCCCCCCCCCCCCCCCCCCCCCCGCCCCCGTTTACTATAAGGGTAGGTTCACTGCAGCAGTGTGTTCACTATAGGGGTAGCTAACACGGTGTTAAGCGTTCCGTCCCGCCCCCCGTTTACTATAGGGGTAGGCTCACAATAGAGGTATTCACTAAAGAGGTAGTTTGTTTTTTTTCGCCCCCGGGAAAGGACTGGCACCAGTGAAACCCTTGCAGCGACACTATACTGTAGAGGTAGTGTCACTGTATTGCTGTATACCCTGTAATCCCCGCGGCACCCCGAGGCACCCCGAGCTACCCGTACCAGGTATCGTGCATATAATAGGCTGTGGGCGGGTCGTGATGGCAATAAATACATGAGCTAGCAGCAGAAGGCGATATCGGAAATCACCAAAATAAAAGGCAATCAGAAAGGTCCTCTACATCGACCGTGATGGCAATCACAATCGCGATTACTACTCGTATTAGTGTTCCTACAGACGTACTACCGGTCTACCGCTGCAGATGCAACAATCAGGGGTTTCAAAGTTGAGTCTGGTTTTGCCAAAAAGGTCGCGCAGGCTGTTTTACACGGTCAAGAGCCGAAATTGGCAGGATGGTTTAGCGAAAGCGTGGAGGGAAAACGGAGTCAGGGGGGGCGCTGCGTGGAACGCAGCGAAAACTGGAAGATGGCAGGCTCAGCTGTTCTGGCTGCTTTTATGTCTACTCGTGCTGCACCCAACAAGGGCGCAACAACAGTTACTAGTTCCCGTACCACTGAGCAGCACTTGTAGCTAAAAAGCGGTTAGGTCAAGGGTGGAAACCCCATAAACTAGTTTAGATCATTTCAAAGTTGAGTCCGGTTTTGCCAGTCTTGAGCGAACGTAGAGAGCGGTGGATTGACGGAGAAGGGGTAGCGCCAAGTCATGAAGGAGGCACTGGGAAGGCCACCGCTGCGGAGTCCTGTTGGACTTGGAAGTGGCGGAGGGGGGCGATGTGTCCAAAGAAGAACCATGCGCCAGGTGAAGGAAGAACGTTAGGGTCGATGTAGTCCGGCGATGGTCGATGTAGTCCGGCGTAGCTCTTGAGGATCTGAGCGCTGAGGGAGCTGGAGTGCAGGTCGAGCGTCCGCTGGCCTAGCTCGTCTGAGCCGAACGCGTCCTGCAGTCGAGATCGCAGTGACGCAGCCCATGGAGCGATAGCTGCGGGCTTGCGACAGTCTCGGGTGCCTCACGCAGGTCAAGCAGACAAGGCTGTCGTAAACACAAAGAAGGCAGCAGAGAGAGAAAAGAAACAATGGTTACAACGTTGTCACCACCCGCCGCTATTTATGCGTATGGCTAGCTCACAGCTAGCCACCACCAAGCGGCACGCGCACTGCTAAGCGCGTCACCGTGGAGAGTCGTGCCTTGAAGTGTCGAACAGGAGGTCGTCGCTTAGAGACCTCCGCACATGTAGTTGACACATCAGTTTATACACAAGTATACAACTGATGTTACAGAGGCAGGTGCATTATACATATATGCCCGCTACGGGTACGCACATGCGTATTATCCCGTAACTACTACTGAACAGTGTACCGGTACCAGTAGGACTCATCTCATGATTCATCATCCACCAGTACTCGTATTGTGGCGCGTGACACACTCGCGCACACATACGATACAGCAGGTACTCGTACATGAATGATGCTACGATCATACAGTACCCGTACAGAGTATGCCATTATTGTCACACTACATCTCTCCCCCCTTGACAACAGTGTGAAATAGCATTCCACAGGCAGTTTAATTTGCAGTCGGCACACGTGCCGGGTATTTATGCATATGCTCCACAAATTCAGGTGACTTTACAAAGTCCAACCATTTGGGAGTAGCCATAAAATCCTGCAATGCTATTGTCCTTTTAACATCAAACAAACGATGCCAAACATGGGCAATAGACTCATCCGCAAAGTGAACAAGAAATTGCAACTGAGTACCACGTAAACCGGGCATGGAACCGATTTTAACGCTGGTAATCTTGTCAATCTCATACTCATCATCAGAGTCGTCACCGGTACCAACAACAAGAGGTACATGCGGGCGCAACGGCGCAGTGGGACAGGGTCTCAAGTTATTAACATGAAATACTGGGTGCAACTTAACACCAGCAGGTAATTTCAGTCGATAACTATGACCGCCAATTTTCTCTACAATAGAAAATGGGCCAAGCTGCTTGTCCATCAGCTTTTTGCAAGGCTGACCTTTGACCTTAAGCAGACGGGTATCCACAGATACTCTATCTCCAACATTGAAGATAGGAGGATTGCGCTGTTGCCTAACACTAGGTCGAACAGTCAATTCATCTTTATGGACAGCCAACACTGACCGAACCAACTCGTGAATCTCCTTCATATCTTGGATACGTTGCTGAGCATCACGAGAGAATGCTATTGTTGGTCTCATACCAAACAATACATCCGGAGGCGTTTCAGGATTGAAACCATACATAACCTCAAATGGTGCATGCTCAATGCCAAGTGCTTTGTTGGAATTATACGCAAATTCCATCAATGGTAACTGGTCTACCCAGTTTGAACCATCGAAACAACAAAACGCACGAGCCAACTCAGTGACTATGGCATTAATGCGTTCAGTCAAACCATCTGTTTCAGGATGTTGGCCACTAGACATGTTCAATTTAGTGCCAAGTCTCCGCCACAGAGTTTGCCAGAATGCAGACAGGAACCGTGGATCTCTATCAGAGACGATCACACGAGGTATTCCATGCAGCCTGAATACTTCCTTCAGAAATAATTCAGCTGCCTGTCCACCAGTCACGTTGACTGTGGTTGGAATAAAATGTGCTTGCCGGGACAGATGGCAACACACAACCAACATAGTATTATAACCATTACTCTCAGGTAACTCGGTTATAAAATCCAAACCAACCGTATGCCATGGACGTGGCGGTACTGGTAAGGGCTGTGTTGGTGCAGGTGGCTGCGGACGTGCACGAACACGCCGGCACACCGAACATTGTTCACAATAGGTTTTCACGTCATGTCGTATGCGTGTCCACCAAAAACGGTCCAAGGCACGTGCCAAGGTGCTTGCATAAGCACGGTGACCAACAGAATCATGTAGCTCATACAATATCTTATTGATGATGTCACGATTGGTTGGTATGCAAAGACGTCCATGTCTCCAAAAATAACCATCGTGCTCTACCACATGACCGGACTGCTTCCACCCCCCCCATAAGGAGTAGAACGCGTCCTCTGCATATCCAGCCTTAATAAGGTGGAGAATATTGTCATCAAGGCTAAGTGACGACGCACTTACAGCCGACAATACCGCAGTACATGGGCGATGTTCACTCACGAGTGATTCAGCCGCGTCCGGCACATCCCCGGTCCAATATAAGCCACCGAAACCAATCGGCTTAAAATCCGGTCTACGCGACAACGGATCGGCTTCATTCCACTTGCCCTTTCGGTATGCAAGAGATATGGACCCAACAAACGGCTGCAAGTCGCGTACATAGCGCACTTGTCGCCGGTTCAACCTTTCTGCCGGTTGCCTGAGCAGATGACGCAGGGTGTCATGATCTGAGACAACAAGGAATCGACAGCACCCTTCAAGGTAACAACGCCAGTGCTTAATTGATTCACAGACAGCCAAAGCTTCCAAATCATAAGCACTGTAGGTATTACCACGCTCAGCTGCATTCAGCTTTCGCGCCCAGTAACTCACTGGTTGAGGACCTCCTCCTTGGTCCTGCAGTAGCACTGCAGCAAGCCCTACGTTGGACGCATCTGTCGCTACGGTGAACGTCGCATCCGCCCCCATGGAAGGAATGGAAAGACACGGAGCGGAAATCAGTCGCAGACGAAGGGTCTCAAAGGCTTCCTGACACGCCGGTGACCAGTCAACATGAACTGGTTTAGACTTACGCAATAAGTCAGTCAATGGTGCAGTTAAATCACTGAAATGATGAATAAACTTAGAGTAGAAATTGCAGAATTGTACAAAACTTCTGACTTCACTCTGAGTTTTAGGGACAGGCCAATCCCTAACTGCAGCCACTTTGGCCTCTGAAACAGACAACTTACCATCAGCGACGGTATACCCCAAATAATCCATAGATTGCATGCCAAAGAAACATTTCTTTAATTGCAACCTCAGATTATATTCATTCAGTTTCTCAAAAACTAAACGAAGGTGCTTTATGTGGTCATCATAATTATCTGAATATATACATATATCATCCAGATACACCACCACAAAGTCACGCAAAAATGGTCTCAAGATGTCATTCATCATGCGCTGGAAAGTGGCTGGGGCATTGCACAAACCAAATGGCATTGCAGTCCACTCCCATAGACCATCAGGTGTCTGAAACGCTGTCTTGTGGATGTCCTCCTCTGCAATGGCAACCTGCCAATAACCTGATGCTAAATCCAGATGGGTATAGCAACGGGCATTGCGGAGAGAATCCAACGTTTCATCAATTCGCGGCAAAGGATACATATCCTTTCGAGTGACCTCGTTCAGCCCACGAAAATCGACACACAACCGAAGGGATCCATCTGCCTTCTTAACAAAAAGAATAGGCGAACCAAACTCAGATTGACTAGGACGAACAAGTCCAGCGGCAATCGCATCTTTGAGTTGGCGATCCAATTCAGCACGTTCAGCGGGAGACAAACGATTAAGTCTTTGGCGTTTCATTTTGCCAGTTAACTCAATTTTGTGATCCCATGGCCGATGAACAGGCGGCCTGTTGACTGGACGCAAAATTTCAGGAAACTCGTCATACAACAAATGACGAATAGAATCCTTTTGCTCTGGTGTCATAGCATTGTCTAAATGCAGGTCAGGATCATCCTTTATAACCGACATTTCAACGACATAGAATTCAGCCAAAGAATTATGCTTAGACGCACGAGCAGTTTTGCGCATCAACTTTTGTACCCTAGTGGAAGTAATCATGCTACATGCAGGAGTACGACCCACTATTACAACAGGTACATGGGTTCCATCCATTAGAGTCATGATACGTTCCGTACCATACTTAATGGTAACTTGCGCTTCATCAAGCCAAGTTAAACCCAATACAATGTCGGAGACTTTGAGCTCACGCAGTATATAAAATACTCGATTCTCAAATACATGTCCTCCAACAGACAGAGACACAACAGTTGTATGGTAACATGAGACACGTTGACCATTAGCCAAACGGACAGGTGTTCTGGCTTTCAACTTTTGTATCTGCAAGTTGTTTCTGCGCACAAAGTCCTCAGATATAAAATCTAAAGATGCCGCATTATCAACCAGTGCATCCACAACGGCGTCATCGTTAATTGTCACATTGACTTTCAACAATGGCCTGGGGTCATCCCAACGAGTCAAAGAAGCAATCTGAGGCAAACTTTGCCTTTGCATACTCCAAAATGATGGATCAGTCACATTGACAGCATCACACTCATTTATAGACTCAGATGCACGTTCACCAATACCAACGCTAGAATCTGCAACTTTTGCAGAGTCCACGTTAAAACTCACATTTGGACTTGTGACAGTTTTAGGTGCAAAGTCATCAGGAAAAGCACAGTTAGCATCAACTAACCAAATGTTAACCCCATACTTTGGCGGTCTAACATTTTCCTGGACTGTGGCATTTTTATCAGACCACCTGGTGAACAAAGGTGTCTTTGCCGGGTATTGCTGCAATAGTTTCCAATGCTTTGTCAAAGCACTGAATCTATCAAATGCAGGCAATACAAACACTCCTACAGTATGTTCTTTAGCCCTACTGCGGCATTGCTCAAAATGCCTCGCAATAGACTCAGTCATATGCCATGGAGGGTGAATAAACACACGTTCATTCGACAAGTCGCGCGATAATATCGAATCTTGTTCTGAACAGAACGGCAAGTTTCGATGGGTATTCAGACCCTCATTATCCGCACAGCCCTCCAGCGTAAACTGGAACATCTCATGTAAGGGATCGAAGACTCTATCGACCAGTCGCCACTCGGCACTGACTGCAGTCTTTCTAGGCATACGACGCCTCAGAGCCTTTACGCGACGATGAGTCGAAACTTTCCGAGCACCCGTTACACAGGCTACTGGCAAAGTCGTACCAGACTCGCGTACACTATTCGAGTTCTCATCAGTAGGCGACTCAACATAGTCGTTACTACTCTCAAAGATGACGACATCGTCACTCGAACATGTACTCGTCACAGGTATATCGTCATTCAGACGTGCATTAGACAATAATGCGGATACCTCAGGTGCCAATGACATATCGGCAACAGTAACTTCGCAGTCATGCGACTCGACAGTTACTGGACAGCATGATGTAACACAAACATCACTTACATCCCTATCTACTGAGCTGTCAGCAGCAGAATAAGGGCACCCCTATTTCATCTTAGGGCAGTCTTTCAGAAGGTGAGCCTCACCACACTTAAAGCATGTTTTAGCAGCCAGATGCTTAGCATACTTCTCTGGCTCATGCAGTTTTGTGCCGAGGCGACTTACCGAGAGAACGGGCGCCACTAAAAGACCATAGCAAAGGTCGCCGAACAGCGTGTCGACTCGTTGCTTATCTCCTGTCGAGATATCGCCGGTATGTCGACATATTCTTGACGCGTACTCAGCGGAAGTTACCGGCACTCCATTAGCACGTCCTGCTGTCATCTGTAGTAACAAACTTACCTGCATGCAAACTATAGATGCAAATGCAGGTGCAGATGCTACTATAGATGCAGGTGCAGGTGCAAATGCTACTATAGATGCAGATGCAGGTGCAGATGATACTATAGATGCAGATGCATATGCAAATGCTGCTATAGATGCAAGCTTCTCGTTGAGGATCTTGTACTTGAGCCGAAACATGAACGGCTATACGACGAGCTCCCAGGTCGCAGTCACAGCAGGTCGTTGATCAGCATGTGCAAGTCCGGCAGTAGTCGCAGACTTCAGTCCCACTGTACCGAGCTGCTCCGGCAGTCCAGTACAGCAGCTACTGGTGCAGCTAGGTGCGATATATGACTAGAGCGTGCGACCTTCCTGGCGTGCTCATTTCAGGCGTGCGCATTTCAGGCGTGCGCATCTCACTGGCTATCTTTCTGGATGATAGCTTAGATGCATATAAGAAACATTTCATGCCATCTATGATGAGAACGTCAAACAGTTCTAAGTCGTCCTCAGAGACAAGCAGACCAGTTTCCTCGCGGAGTTTCCGCACAGCCGTGCCGCGCACAGTAATGTCAGATGCTGTCGACTTCCCGACTGGTATGAAAAGAGTCGATCTAGCATTTGGCTCAGTCGTTAAGATCACTTGACGTTCGACAGAGTGACCTTTACCATACGTGACCACTACGGCAGCACAAACCTCAGTAGTCGACAGGTCGACTGAACTTTCCTCGTTGAGCAGTTGCTCTCGGCTTTTGCCAGCAGAATTCATCGACTCAGACATGTCGAATTGCTCAGTCGAGGTATCGCAGGTTGAGCAGTGGAAGCTAGAATAAGGAGCGCAACAACAGCTCCGACACCAGTGCGACAGTCTCGGGTGCCTCACGCAGGTCAAGCAGACAAGGCTGTCGTAAACACAAAGAAGGCAGCAGAGACAGAAAAGAAACAATGGTTACAACGTTGTCACCACCCGCCGCTATTTATGCGTATGGCTAGCTCACAGCTAGCCACCACCAAGCGGCACGCGCACTGCTAAGCGCGTCACCGTGGAGAGTCGTGCCTTGAAGTGTCGAACAGGAGGTCGTCGCTTAGAGACCTCCGCACATGTAGTTGACACATCAGTTTATACACAAGTATACAACTGATGTTACAGAGGCAGGTGCATTATACATTTATGCCCGCTACGGGTACGCACATGCGTATTATCCCGTAACTACTACTGAACAGTGTACCGGTACCAGTAGGAATCATCTCATGATTCATCATCCACCAGTACTCGTATTGTGGCGCGTGACACACGCGCGCACACATACGATACAGCAGGTACTCGTACATGAATGATGCTACGATCATACAGTACCCGTACAGAGTATGCCATTATTGTCACAGGCTCGTCAATTACGTAAGTGCGTCGTTTTACTGACAGAGTTCCACCGGCACGGCTACTGTTCGCAAAGTACTCGGCAGCAACGGTTAGGTTCCCGGCGGTTGGCCGGTAGTTGCTGGACGGGTTTGCAGTAGCTCCAGTACGGGTTTGCGGGGCTAGGTTCAGGAAAGAGGGCCGCCCCGCGCGCCCTTCGCGCTCATAGCGCCTGTCACGTGCGTAACGTACACGCGCGAAACTTGGTCGTTGCGAACCGGTTGTAACACGTAGTGTAACAACCGACGAACGCAGAGATGGGGTTGTAAGAAAGGCGGATGGTTGAGCCGCCATGTGCAGGCGTGCGGATGGTTGAGCCGCACTCGGCTGTAGCTGTAAGAAGCGCCGTACCGAGGAAGGTCTAAATGAAGTTTGTAAGGTGGGGGGTCAGGTCCTGACACAGGGCGCTCATCCCGCCGTTGAGCTGCAAGGGTGCGTCTTGCGGCGGTCACCGAAAGGTGGCCTCGCAAGGCTCCTGCAGCTCCGACGAGCGGCGCCCCACACCGTCACTCGTGCTCACCTTCGCGGCCACGTCCACGTCCACCACCACGTCCTCGCCCACGCCCGCGACCTGCAGCTGCAGCCGCTACTCGAGAAGTAGCGGTCGCCTTGGCGCTGCTGGCAACGGTCGCCTCGAAGACACGACGCTCGTAGTCCCTCATGAGGTCCCCAAAAATTGCAGAACCCAAATGCTCCGAAGCAAGCTGAACATGCTGAGCTCGCAGCACGTCCAGAACACCTTGGTCACCGTGCACCCGCTTGATCTCATTCAGTTTCCGCAGGAAGGCTAGACGAAAACGAAACGCCTTGTCGATGGCCTCGGCGTGATTCCGAGCTCTCGCGAGGTAGGGGGTGAAGTCTTGGTTAGTGGCGGGGACGTAAGGTAGCAGCTCGTCGAGCGCCACGAAAAGGGCGGCCATGTGGGCCCCGAAACACGACATCCACAAGTACTCCTCCTGGGCCGGCAGACGCCGGTCATCCTGCTTGAGGTACTCGTTCGTTAGGTCGGTGCTCAAAGGGAAAAGTCCAGGCACTCGGCTGACCGGTCGAACGGCCTCGTAACCAGACTCTGCTCTCTGCAGTAGCTCTGGCACCGCGAGGTAATCATCCTCGGCACTCACGGATTTTGCTCCGACACGGCCGCTCTGGGCTAGCTCTAGCAAGTCGGGGCGCTCTGCGGCTCCCCCGCTGCATGTCGGCTGTCCCGCGAAGCGCTGCCCTGAGCCGGAGCCATGTGCCCCTTCTCCATCAACAACGCGATCACGAGTCGTCAATTGTGCCACAGCTGTAGCCAGCGCTCGCAGTAATGAAGGCTGGGCTCTCATATCTGCGTTCAGCGACTGCAACGTCGGCTCAGCGACGGGTTCTTCTCCATCTGACATGGTAACGCACGGACGTACGGACGAGAATTTCACACTCGGGTGGCGAGCCGGGTGTGGTCTTGAACAACCTGGGGTGACCTTGCTCGCAACGGGTTACGAGACAGTTTTTACATCGCTGCGTGGAACGCAGCGAAAACTGGAAGATGGCAGGCTCAGCTGTTCTGGCTGCTTTTAAGCCTACTCGTGCTGCACCCAACAAGGACGCAACAACAGTTACTAGTTCCCGTACCACTGAGCAGCACTTGTAGCTAAAAAGCGGTTAGGTCAAGGGTGGAAACCCCATAAACTAGTTTAGATCATACAGGCACCCGTATTCCGCCGCAACCAGAAAATTGAAAACGCTCTGAACAGGCTCATGTAGCAAGTACGTAAATGTATTTTACGGCACCCGTATATTCCACGGCACCGCGTTTTATGATGCGCGACCCCTAGGTACAGATCCTACAGATCCTAACCACAGGCGAGGGATGGGTTTGGACATGGCGGCTTTGAGGGACTGTCGGGATATGCGGAGGAGTTGTATGTAGCCATCCGATTGAGTGTCTCTGGAGTTTTCTATGGTGGCGGCTTGCAGCGGCGTTAGGAGGTGGAGGGGTTGTGTCCGGGGGTGGCGTCTTGGGGAGGACTGTGAGGTTATGGATGGCTTCTAGTGTGAGTGGTACCAATGCGGTTGATGGTGACCGAAATGATCCAATCGGACACTTTCAGCCTTGTTGACGTAGGGCGTCCACCATGTGTTGGTATTTTTCGTGGATGAGAGCGTGTACAGTGCCATGATTGAGATCAATGCAGTACATTTGAAGCTTTATTATTTTGACTGCTCTGAAATCGCTGCCGGGAGATATGGTTTTCGCGCCCGGCTTCCAATCGAATCCGACGACACGTTTACTAGATGCGTCCGGCTTTCAGTGTTTTGGGCGGAGGTGTGTGTGTGTGTGTGTGTGTGGGGGGGGGGGGGGGGGGGTAAGCATGGTCGTGGGGGGCAAGATGGGTGCTTGCTGAGCGGCGATGGGACCTTCGGTTTCCCTTCTTGTCCGCTAGGCGGTCAGGGTTGCTGGCTGGTGCGCGGGACCGTGACTTTGTTTGATTCTGCCTATTTGGTCGGAGATGAGGGTGTCTCTCTTGGCGGAGGAGAATTCGACAATCAACACGCTCTTCGAACTGCTCAACATCGACCCCATCGCTAAGGACAGCCTACACCTCACCGCCGCGCGTCGTGGCATGCTACTCATGCAACGCTGCATGGAGGTTGTTGCTATGTGTGTCCCGCCATTGCATGCCGATGTCGTTTACTCTTTCGTTTCAGCGTGCCGAGTTAATTGTTTCTGCTCCTCGGGATATGAATACAACTTCTGGCTCTTATGGCCGCGGCCGTCTAACTTCATGTTCTTCGCCCGGGGACTTCATGATGTGTCATGCCGAGTGCGGGACGTGCATTTCGTCTCCTACAACATCGCTCAGCATGTGTGCCGCAAGAAGGCCCTGCCGGCCGGCGCAACCCCGACGATATACCTACGCTTGCTGCTCCTTCCGTGTCGGAGCACCCTCGTGTGCCTTGTCTCCTTCAACATTTCATCGACAACGTCCAGTCAGACCCGCTGATTCATGATGTCTTGGCCGGCTCTTACTTTTGGGCGGTCACGACCCCGAGCGAGCACTGCAAGTCATGGACTGCAGCTACGATGTCGGATTGGCTCTACTGCCATTCGTCTCGTCGGTGCTCGCATTTTCTGGACCTGTGACAGCCTTTGCAAGGGTGAAGCTTCTGCTTCAAAATCCATCGGAGTCACGTTGCCCCACCCCACCAAGGCGGGTGGGCAACCAACTCTGGACTACATCGACCCCAAAGTCCCCCCTTCACATGGCGCGTGGTTCTTCTTCTGTCACATCGCGCCCCTTCGCCACTTCCATGTTCAACAAGACTCCGCAGCATTGGCCCTTTATGACATGGCGCTACCCATGCTTCGTAAATCTGCCGCTCTCTTCGTTCGCTCTTTCCTGGCAAAGCCGGACAACTTGAAATAATCTGGACTACAATATGAAGTTCCCTTCCTTCCTGACAACCGCTTTTCCGGCTACATGTCACTGCTTAGTGATGCGGGTTACTAGTTCACCCATCGATCCGCCCGTTCGTGTGTACAACGACCATAATACATAAAAGTAGTTGCAGCAACGAACATATGAGCCCGCCATCTTCCAGTTTCGTTGTGTTTTACACAACGCCTCTCTGACTCCGTTTCCCTCCACGCTTTCACTAAACCTCTATGCCAATTTCTAATCTTGACCATGTAAATCATCATGCGCGACCTTTTTGGCTAAGCCAGTCCCGACTTGCTTGCTTGAAATGTTTGCAAGGTTCGGGGCTCGCGCAATGGCTCGCGAATTTTCGCAAACTTTATGCGCACGAGCACTCGCGAGTACTCGTTCGCCAAGCTCATGGGTTTCGCATGCATAGTTTGCGAGTTGCTGGCGGTAAGCGAGGATTCGCGAAGTTTCGCGAGGACTCGCGAGCTCTCATGCGAACTACCATTGGGGACTACTGTCGTATTCTCGTATACTCGTCTTTTCTGACTTATCATCGCCATCGCAAAGCACCGCCCTCGCCACCTCGCGCGGCCGCAATACTTCGAGTGCAGATACGCTAATTAGTACAAGTCAACCGATACGACGCGGCGCTCAACGCCCTTTGGCGGTGCAAACAACTTGGCGCCACAGCATGCCACACCGCCCACACACTCTGTCATCGGCTAGAAAACCCATCACTGACCAGTCCACTCTTCACGCCCATTCACCCCTCAGTCTCTTAGACTGGTAGAGCCTTCCAGCCCGAGTGGAGTCCTATTGGCTGCGGGTTCCATGGCCGACGACCCGGACGCACCGCCCCCCGTCCCCCCCCACCCCCCCGCCCCCCCCCCTCCAACTCGATGCACCGACTGAACAATCCCCCGCCCCCCCGAAGTCACATCTAACCGAAAAAAGCCAACCCCGCTAAACATGTGCCGCCCCGCCACGTACCGGTACCGCCCTCTAGCTCTGCCGGCTTATTTTCCACCCCAGAGCGTGCCCCTCGCCTGCCCGTTTTCGCTAACCCGAACCACGCGCCCTTGTCACGGCGGGTCGCTTCCATCGTCGCGTTGTCTGCCGTCCCTACGACTACCACCACCGGCGACGTTGTTGCGGTCAAGCATGCCGCAGCCTACCGTGCGCCGATATGATCCGGGGGATAGGGCTGGGTTCGCGAAGGGTTCGCGAGACCCTTAGTCTAAAACCCACCAATTTCGCATCCAGCGCGCACATCCATACATATCGCGAACCAACTCGCGAACTCGCTCCTTTCATCTCAGTAGACGAGCCCCGAGCCCTGAATGTATGTTTACACCGGGGCGCGATGTGGATGGGGATGTTTTGTGTAAGGATTAATTCTCACATGTACCGGTGCTTGTGTTTACTTTAGGCCGCCTTGACGGTGGACATACATGCGCGTGCCGTACCAACAGCTCAAGCAGCACGTGACGGCGGGGCCCTCAGGCATGCGCAAAGAGAATCTCCGATGTTAGGTGGGCGAATACGCCCCGGCGTCGGGGCCAGCGGCGGACCGCGCCATATGTGAGGTCGCCTAAATATACCTCCAAGATCACCTGCCCGGGTGCTTCAACCGGGTCCTCGCCTTTGCTAGGCTTGTGGCTCTTGTCAAGAAGCAAGGCGAGGGCGGGGCCCCGGACGTGCGGCCTGTGGCAGTCGGGGAACGAGGCGGAGCGGCGCGTAGCGGAGCGGGCAGTGGTGGACAACATGAAGGAGACGTATGTGTCGATGCTTGCTCCATCTCAGTTGGGCGTTGGCATTTCCGCCGGTGACTCTGTGCTCATATCCACGGCGTCCGCCTCATCGCCGAGAAGCTCGGCCCACGTTCGTGCCGTCATCGTTCACACCGACCTTCGCAACGTCTACAACGAGGCGCCGCACCATCATCCAACGCCACATCGATTGCTCTCCACTGCACCATGTCATCCCTGCGCTCCTGGCCCCCCTATCCACGGATTCGTTTTTGCTCGTGGACATGATCGGTCCGCCCATTTGCGGTCGGAGGACGGCGTGCAAAAGGGCGCACCGTTGGCCACGACTTCCGTATGCGTCGCGATTCACCCCGAGGTGCAGTATTGTGACAACACGTTGGGGGTAACAGACGGGGCGGCGCGCTTCAACGCCGAGGATAAACATTTGGTGGGCCGCCCGGAGCACGTTTGGCCGGCCCTTCACGCCTTCCGCACGCCCATCAAGGCGTCTGTGGGGCTTGAGGTGCGCATCGACAAGATGCACGCGTACATCGCAGACATGGAGGCCGCGCGGCGTGAGGCTCCGGCCGACATGGAGTGGCCCGAGGTAGATGGCCACCATGGCATGCCGGTCCTCAACGTGCCGCTCGGATCGCCGGAGTATGTGCATGCGTACATGCGCGGCAAGGCTGAGGAGCTACGAGAGGATTAGGTGGACGCCATCGTGAGCAACCTCCTATCTGCCAAGCCCAGCCGTCGGTGCACCCACGCCATGCATCACCACGCATGGGCCATGGTCAAGCGTTGCATGCAACACAAGGCGGGGTATTGGCTCTTCGACTGCCTCCCGTCCGAGGCGGTGGAGGCCTTTATTGCGGAGGCAGTGGATGCCACCGTCCTTGCGGAGGTCGAGAGGGTGCTATAGGGGTCTGTGTTGCTGATCCCTCCACGTACGGCACCGACACCAATCCGGTTGTCACCGATTTCCTGGCGGAGCTGTTGCACAACCCCGACCCCATGGCAGCACATGCGGCTACTTTGAGCGAGGATGCAGTGGCCATGGCGCGCAGCAGGCTTCATCTCCCCACTCGGTTGAAGGGCGCTGGCATCCGCCGCATGGCTACCGTTCGTGATGCCGCCTTTATCGACGGCATGCTGAATGTCATCCTCCCGAGGTTCCTCACCAGCAACTCAGACACGACCAACACCCCCACCCCCGGTTTCCTGGACCCACAGCTTGGGTCGGTACTTGGCCGATGCAGCTTCAACGCACTTCTTCCGCCCGCCGGTATGACCACTTCCTCAACGATGCTCGTGGGTCGGCCAGCTACGCCGGGGCGGTGCGCGAGGCGTCAGGCCGCCTCCAAGCGCCTACTGCTGGCCACCTCGGCGACGCAGATGACCACGTGATGGAGCGGGAAGAAGCGGAGGCTGCGTCTCGTGAAACGAGGCGACGGCATTTCTAGACCATGCCAACACCTCTATGTTTCATAATGAAGTGTGCGCTCTCCATGTCACATGTATAGGGAACGGATCTTGTTCAGCCAGCTCGATGCGGCGTCGGGCATGTGGAAGGTGGCCATCCCCACCGCGCGGACGGTCATGACTCCGCATGAGCTACGGGAGGTCGCTGCCGGGTACTTCTTTCTGCCTAGCCCGTGATTGGCTCCGGTGGTTGGGAGCCAGATCATTTTGCCCTCGACAGAGCACAATCCCGTCATTGTTGACCTATATACGGCGACTCGCTCATGAGCCTCCCGGCACCTTGAGATGCCCACTGGCGTGTACAACACGACGGTATCGCAGACGCCTTCCGGCGCAATCACTATGTTCACAGCCTGGGTATCTCTGTACGTCGGGAGGTGGATGACATGGTCCAGCATGCAGTGCATGCTCTCGGCAACTCCGTACCCATGGATGGACTCAAGGACTTGGTGCCAGACGCATAGCTTTCCCTCCCGACGTTCAACGTCGTGACCGGGAGCTATGATCCCCGGAGCTTGAAGTCCATGTTGCTGGAGTTTAAGACTCTGTGGTACGGGGTCAAGTACACTGCGGTGCCCCGGGCCACGGCTATGGATCGGTTTGAGCGCTCCATGTTGGGCGACATACAACGGGGGTTGGCAGTGTGGGATGCGGGCGTGGCACAACACGGAGCCCGGACAGAAGGCCCCTCTTCGAGACATCATGGATATGTCGGGGTACACGGGCATGGTCTTCGGCACAGTGGGTGAGGTAAGCAAGGGGGTGCGCCGTACTGTGCGCGGTGTCGCATGCTTGGCCGCGGATCTGGGTGCCCTCTCATCGCGGGGCACTTAGTGCACCACCCAAACTTACCAATATGCCTTCCTCGCTAGAGATTTCCTCGGGGTCTTGAGCTTCAGAATCGGGGGTCCTCCTAACCGCGCTTAACGACTATTAGGCCCTAATAGTCGCTAGTATATATCGCCCCTAATGCCCGCCTATCGTTTTCGTCAGGCGTCACAGTACTTTAAACCTGGCGGGAGGGCTGAGTACGGCAACGGAGCCCTGCATCAAAGTACTATAGCGAGTAGTGGGTAATTGGTAGTCACGAGTGCACAAAGCACGACACGAGTACACGAGTCGCTGTATTTATCGGGAATCGCCGCCCTTCATATCTTGGCATAGGCGCGCGCCTATCACGACGAGCAGGCGCGGAAGATACCCGTGTGATGATGACCGCCAGGCGGGGCAGTACGGTACTGGTTCTTACACAACAAAGGTTGCAAAAATGCATTACACGGTAGTCGCGGTTGCTTTATTGGTGATCTAATGAAGCGGAGGTGCCAAGCTGGATCAGCGGCCAATGAGCGTCGAGCTTCGGGGTGTGATTAAGCGGACATAGGCGCGCCTACTCCTAGCTGTCAAATTTGGCGTCAAGGCACCGGGCACTTTCGGATTTATTATGGCGGAGGGGTCGGCAACTGCACAAGATATTAGGGAAAACCAAGAAATGTAATATAACAATGGGTCTACACTCGTCGAAACGGGGTCCGCCTAACCGCGCCCAACACGGTATTTGTACTATATCCGTACTCAATTTTACTGTAATACGATTACTGTATTCCGTATCACCCCGCGCCTTACCGCGCCTATATCCTCTTTCAGTCAGCTTATCTCGGCGGTGGTCGCGAGTATCCGCGCCGCCAGGACTGCCATGGCAGTACCCGTACGCAAATGGTACGTGATATGACGGCGTACTAGTACCGGAACTGCCCTTTTTGTAATTCACAGCAGTACCAGTACCAGTACCAGTACCAGGCCGCTTTTAGGCGGCTTGCGGTGTTGATTTTCTAATTCTGGGGAACTGCCCTTTTTGTAATTCACACCAGTACCGGGATATCGTGCATGAACTAGTTATGCACTGTTGTCGCACACTGCACACTGCTGCACACTGCGCACTGCGGCGCACACTGTCGCACACTGCACACTGTTGCACACTGCGCACTGCGGCGCACACTGTCGCACACTGCACACTGCGCTAGTACTGCTGTACTAAAGTAGAATCCTTTATGCGGGCCGCGCGCACCGCGTCCATCACACAGCAAACTTCCTCACCCACCCCGAGCTGCACATAGCGCGCTTGCCCCCAGTGCGCGCGGCCACTGCGCATCACGCCCCCCGGAGCGCAAACCTTATCCCATGGGTACACATTACTGGCGGTAGTCGGGCAGGTGGTGCCCACACTGGTCAACATCGGCTGTGCACTCGGCCGCATCAGGTACGGACGCCGCCCTTTTTGCCCCACTCACTCACTGCAGCCCACCCATGCCAAACATAATCGGAGACACCTCGGCACCGATCCCACCCGACACGCACCCGATATCGCTAGAGGGAGGGGAAGCTGAGGTCGTTGCCGTGGCGGATTTTTGAGTTCCTCCGTTGTTCTCTCGCATCGTCCGTTGATGCTACAGCGGGTTGGAGGCTGAAAACCCTTCGCGCCGACGCAGCGCCCCAACGATATGGCGCGACGCGAGAACTGCGCTCGGTGCGTTCTGGCCGTTTCGGCCACCAGCCCGCCGCCTCCGAATTCTGCCGGAAGTGTGGCAATTCCACCACAGTAGACGGCCTACCAGTGGTACGCGAGGAGGCGTTGGTCTCGGCGGTGACCGAGGCGATGTACGACCGCATGAACGGCCACGGACACCACATGGAGCTGCCAACTGGCTACTCAGTGGACCCAAGTGATCCAAAGGCATGGCCCTTCCTCACTGCCTTCGATGATCCCAAAGTATACGCAATGCGCGACCTGCATGCGCTGTGCGAGGCGCATTTTATGCACCCGATGGACGATAGCGATGCTCTGCGCGATGTGATGGGCTGGGATTCAGCGCACCAATCCCGCCACCGCTTCCCATAGAGACGGGTGGCTATGTATTCCGGTGGGAGGCGCTGCCGGGCAAGAGCGAGGCAGACAAGCTGGAACAGTAGGCGCTCCGAACTGTGCGCTCAAAGCGTGCGCGTGAGCTGGGTGAGCGCGCTCGGAAGCTGCGCGCTACGGAGTGGCAGGAGCGCATGAAGCGAGAGTGAGCGGGTATCTCAGACAACACCAGCGACGGCGACTATTCAGCGGCCCGCACATCGGCGCAGTTCTGAAAGCTACGGCAGCATTGACAGCTGGGATCCGGTAAAGTGCGGGCCATATGAAAAGAAGTACTTCATGCAGAGGAGGGCGGGGCGCGAAGCAACGATGGAGGCGGGAGGCGAGGCGTTCAACATCGGTGAGGGGGGCTCAGGGCAGCGGTGAGCCGAGCACCTGCCGCTCATGTGACATGGCTGTCTATGGCAAATCCAGTAAGGGCGAGAAGGGGAAGGGACACGCTCACTAGATGTAATTAATGCATTCACATCTTCCTTCGCTTCGTCGCCGCTTTCTCTGCCATCTCTGCCTTCACGGCACACGCCTTTGCCTTGGGCAGGTGGGGCTGTGCACGATGGGCTGGTCCATGCATGTCACGGTGGTGCGCGATCAAGGTGCTGCGCGTCGTGACTTGGCCAGTCCTGGAGAGCATCACCTTGCCGGACTTGAGCAGGTGCTCGGGCTGTTGGTTGCTGCCGTTGCGGAAGCCCTCCTTGATCTCCATGTTTGCAGTGCATGCACCGAGCACTAAGTGCGTCAAGGTTGCCATGCAGTTCTATCCATCGGGAAATTGCCGTCATGCAACTTCATGCACGGAGTGATGTCCTTTGCTGCCGCGATGTTCATGAAGGCTGCGAAGAATACCTCCGTAGCTGCCCGTAGCTTGTAGGTCAAGGTAACTTATTTCGTTGTCGCTGAGCGCCACCTCAAAACAGCGCGATGACTTCGCCTCCCGTTGTGTATGCAGTTGGAGATGCGTGCTATCAACGCCTATGAGCACTGGACTGTGGGAGGGCCCGATCAACACTGTCTTCCAGCAGGACTTAGTCTTCCCGCCCAGGAATGTGCGTGGCAGACTTGTCACATATACATGGACAGAGGCCATCAGCACTGCTGGCAGGGGGCGGCGGCAAAGGGCCGCTGGTGGCGCTGTGCCGAGGCAGATGATCAGGTGATGGGCCACCTGTGTTATATATCATTGCTGAAGCATCTTACATGTTGTTGTTGCTTTCCTGCACTGTGCGCTGATGCTGATATTGCAACCCGGCACGGGTGGTGCTCCTACTTGAAGCACTCCCATGCCTACGACATCGCCGCCCTCGATGAGGATGATGGCGGTGTTGATGCCATGCAGTAGTAGAATATACGCAGCAACCGTGGCGTGTGTGAATTGAGCATATCCATATGTTGCGGGAGCAGTTGCGTAGTATGGCAGGCGCATGATACATATAGGCGTCGGTTGGGTCTGGGGTTTCCAAGTGTAATGTTAAGCAATACTATCTTACGAAACATTGCCAATCTGCATTATGCTTGCACACGCCTGCTTCACTAATTTTCCTGACACACTCACAACATATTTTTTCTGATACTGACAACATGGGTCAATGTTACTCATGGATGCCGCGGTGTACTGCAGTATCGTCGCGAGCAAGTATTGTCAACCGATGTTGACACAAAAGTTTGCATTTGTCTCTGCCGTTATACACATCTGTACTTTTGTGAATTTAATGTCATTTGTGTTATGTATGTTGATATGCATGTAATCTGTTCAGCAATAAGATTAATGTGAAACGCGATGTGCATTACATACAACAGCAGATGCATCGTAGTGTCATTGATAATGTTATTGTGACGCCCCGGGTACCGAGGTACCATTACTACTGGCGACTGATGCAATGATATAAAGTACGTGATGAGCCACCAGCCGCGCGCGCACTTTCACTCTTCGGCACTTCCTCTTCGCCTATTTATGCTGACCGCTTCGCATGAAGAGCAGATCGCCCTGCTCGCCCCCCGTGCCACCATGGCCTCCGTCAGCGCACTCCATGCCGCTGTCGGGACGGATGACGCGTCGTGGGAAGATATCATGCTGCCGAGAGGAGCACGCGAGCCCCCGCCTGTCCCGCACGGCCCGCCCCTGCGCTACTACCTCACGACAGTCATCGCCGATGACCCGTCGAGCGTTTTTGACTGGTCAAGCTGGACGGCCCGTCTGCCCACCCTAATTGACCGTGGAGGAGGAGCAAGCTGCCTTGCTTAAATCGATGAAGCCGACGCATGCAGCAAGGGTTCTTTGCATCCCTAGTGCAAAGGTGCGCTTGCCGGCCGGTAAACCTGCTCATCGTGTAGCTAGCTGCTGATGTTGTCGCTGCCCGAGTGTCGGCGACTTAGTGTTTTTTCTTTCATCACTACCGCAGTCCGGAATCGACCAGAACGGCGCTCCGGTGCAAGACCGGCTACAGCCCCCCTCCCCCGCTCGCTCGACGAGCTCATGTTCCCCGTGCGGCTAGATCCCCGGCGCTTCAGGACGCTACTGCGAGGATGCAGGCTGGACGCCAGAGGAAGCAAGCGCAACGGGAGCGCGCGGCGGCACCATGCCAGCCCCGTCAAACCATCTCCCTAGCCGCGGGGCGCAGCAGATGGCAGCAGCTGCCATGAATGGCATGCCCGCAGAAGTATCTCACTCGTCGAAACGGGGTCCGCCTAACCGCGTTTAACGACTACCACGCGCGATTAGTCGCCTGTATATATCGCGCCTGACGTTAGGCGTCACAGTACTTTAAACTTGGCGGTAAGGATGAGTACGGCAGCGGAGCCCTGCATCAAAGTACTATAGCGAGTAGCGGGTACTCGGTAGTCACGAGTGCACAAAGTACGAGACGAGTACACGAGTCACTGTACTTTACGGGAATCGCCGCCCTTCATATCTGCTATTAGGCGCGCGCCTCCTCACGAGTACGCGCGGAAGATACCCGCGTGATGACGAGTGATGATGACGAGCAGGCGGGGCAGTAGGGTACTGGTCGATAAACAACAAAGGCTCCAAAAATGCATTACACGGTAGTCACGGTTTGTTTTGTGATTTAATAAAGGTGAGGTGCCAGGCTGGATCAGCGGCCAATGAGCGTCGAGCTTCGGGGTGTGGTTAAGCGGACATGGGCGCGCCTACTCCTAGCTGGCAAATTTAACGTCAAGGCACCGGACATTTTCGGATTTATGGCGGAGGGGTCGGCAACTGCATAAAGTATTAGGGAAATACTAGAAATTTAATTACAATGGGTCTATCTACTACCGCCCCCGCCTGGCCCCGCCCCGGCGGCCGGCTGGCTCCGCTGCCGCCGGCCTCTTCCTGCCGCCGGCCTGTGGTGCTATGCCCGCTGCCGGCTCGGGAGCTGACTGCCCCTTGCTGCCTGCAGCTACTTCTTCGGGTATGCTATTCATGACAGCTGCTGCCATCTGCGCCCCACGGCTAAGGGGCTTGTATGACGGGGCTGGCCTGGATGCCGCCGCGCGCGCCTGTTGCGCTTGCTTCTTCTGGCGTCCAGCCTGCATCCTCGCAGTATCCGCAAAGTTGGAAGTGACACGCACATGGGTTCCATGAACTACATGCTTCCGGTTAGTAGCGTCCTGAAGCGCTGGGGCTTGAGTAGCACGGGGAACATGAGCTGATCGAGCGAACGGGGGAGGGGGGCTGGAGCCGGTAAACAGGTCTTGCACCGGTGCGCCGTTCTGGTCGATTCCGGACCTGCGGTAGTGATGTAAGAAAAAACACTAAGTCGCCGACACTCAGGCAGCAACAACATCAGCAGATACACGATGAGCAGGTAAGGCAGCCGGCAAGCGCACCTTTGCACTGGGGGTGTGGGAGGGTCGGGAACGCTTGTTGTATGCGTCGGCGTCACCGAGTTAAGCAGGGCAGCTTGCTCCTCCTCCACGGTCAAATAGGGTGGGGGGACGGCGGTCGTCCCTTTGGTGACGGACTCCGTGTAGTACCTGCCCCACAACGTTGCTGCCCAAAGCTGGATGACCCGAGTCTTCCTCTCCGGCCACTTCTTGGAAAGTGGCCAGTTTCTCCTGCGGCTGCGGGCGGCCTTTTGAATCTGCTTGCGCATGACGTAGTCGGTGGGCGCGCCGGGAATGATGTCGTAGGCGAGGCCGGTGGCAGTCGCAGCGAGCTCTTTGAAGCGCTTGATAATGTGGCCCTTTGTATACCCTGGGATTTCTGCGTCCATGTAGGGCAGTCCGGTGACACCGTCGATGGGGTAGAACGCGTCGAAAGCGGTATCGAAGTGGTGCTTGAGCGCCGCTGCTCGGGAAGGAGTAGCAGGCGGATTCGTTTTTAAGGTTCGTCTTTATTTTATTGAACTGGAAATAACAAGAACACGCCGGATACAGGGGGGGGGGGGGGGGGGGGGGCACCTGGGACGGCGCGTTCAGACCGCTGCCTCTCCGTGCCGGCGATCGCCTGCTGCGCGACGGCGCTGCCGAGTCCGGTTACCGACGCTGAAGACATACGCGACACCGCGGTCGGGCGAGTGTAGAGCTGGATAAGACCACAGCCGGCCACGCGAAACCCGGCTTCCTCTAGGTGTGACAAATCGCAGCTGCACACGTACGCCGCGTCGAAGCCTAGATCTGTCTCGTCTTGCGCCTCCGCTAGGGAAGTGAATACGTACACCCCTTGCGCAGCCTGGTTGGCGGTGCTGCTGGCCTCGCAAAGGCGGGCGGTGGTCAAGGGGCCGTTCAGCTTGACCCCGTCAGAAACATTCGACGAGCGGTCGGCGCTGACGGTCGTGAGGTAGTAGCGCAGGGGCGGGCCGCGCGGGGCAGGCGGGGGCTCGGGCGACCCGCTTTGCAGCATGAAGCCTTTCCACGAGGCGTCATCCGGGCCGGCAGCGGTATGGAAGGTGCTGGCGGAGGCCATGGTGGCAGTGGGGGGCGAGCAGGGCAATTTGTTGTTCATGCGAGGCGGTCAATATGCGATGCGAGTGCGCGGCTGTCCGCGCTTGGTTCAGCGGTGAGCGGCGGTGACCGTCAGGCGACCCCGTACTTCATGCGCGTACATGGATGTGCAACGGATGTCCAGCAGATGTGCAGCGATGTGCAGCGATGTATGTGCGGGGATGTGCAGGGATGTGCAACGAATGTCCAGCGGATGTGCAGGGATGTGCAGCGATGTGCACATCGATGTGCACAGCGATGTGCAGGGATGTGCAGGGATGTGCATGGAGTACGTGCAGCCGCCTGTACTTAGCCCGGAGGCTCCGCGTCGGCGCGCGACACGCGAGCCCGCGTGCGCATATCAATTTGATGAAATTATCGAAACGAGAAATTCGTACGGTACTTTACAATATATATGCTCAATTCACAAACGCCACTGTTGCTGCCTAGATGCTACTACTGCCCAGCATCAACACCGCCATCATCCTCATCAAGGGCGGCGATGTCCTTGGCATGGGAGTGCTTCACGTAGGAGCACCACCTGTGCCTGGCAGCAACATCAACATCAGCGCAAAGTGCAGCAAAGCAATAACAACAGCATGTAGGACGCTATTGCAATAATATATAACACAGGTGGCCCATCACCTGATCATCTGCCTGGGCGCAGCATCAGCAGCGGCCCTTTGCCGCCGCCCCCTGCCAGCAGTGTTGATGGCCTCTGTCCATGTGTATGTGACCAGTCTGCCATGCACAATGCTGGGCGGGAAGACGAAGTCCTGCTGGAAGACAGTGTTGATCGGGCCCTCCCACAGTCCAGTGCTGATAGGCGCTGATGGCACGCGGCTTCCACGGTGGGCATCTCCAACTGCAAAGACAACGGGAGGCGCAGCCAGCGCGTTGTCTTTGCGGTGGCGCTCAGCGACAACAAAATAACTTACCTCGACCTGCAGGATCTCTTGGAACATGTCCTGGTTCTCGGCCTCTGCAGAGCCGGTTGGCATGAATGCCAGGTCCTTCCGTTGTTCAGTAGTCTGACGGATGTAGAAGTCCACCGGCACGAGCCCTGCACCCCAGTTCTCCCATCGCTGGGCGGTGAGCACCCACGCGTTGCCTTTCGGCAGACGGTTGTAGGCACGGGAGCAGTACACCGGGTAGGACTCATGGTCGGGCTTCAAGGCCTCCATTCGGCCATAGTAGGTCATCCTGGGGGGGGGGGGGGGGGGGGAGGGGGGGGGGAGTGACATAATCGGACAGATGATGGATGTAAGATATTGTATACTAATGTAATAATTATATATCTTGAATAAGACACAGGGACCCTGGCAGACACGGATGCCAACAACAACACTTACTCTATGTTGGTTGTATCCTCCCTTATGTCCTGCACCTTCAGCCCGTCTGGGCCAAACTCCTCCACATACGTCTTGAAGAGAGCAACGGTGTGTGCGTGGACATCAACCCCCTCCTCGCAGAACTCTTCCTGCACCCGCGCCTTGCTGACTGCCCCCCCAACAGCACCCAAAGCTGCGTGTGCCTTCTTCGCTGTTGTTGACATACTGCCCCGGTCCCGGCGCATGCTGGTGACCATGCCATTGTAAAGGAGCTCAAAGTCCTCTAGCCTCATCTGCATAGCAACATGGGCAATGAGACAAATGACAGCATAGGGGCAGCGGGGCAGAGGGCGGGGGGGGGGGGGGGGGGGGGAGGGGGGTGGCACACCTGCTTCATGACCTCCACAGCGAAAGCCCTTTCTGGGTCCTTGCTGCACTTGCCAACAATGACCTTCCGGAAGTACCTGACCTGCACGCAGCAAGCAGTTCTTTGATGTCAGCGACCACATGACATCGCGCACATGGGCAGCAAGGGGGGGGGCGGGGGGGGGGGGGGGGGGGGGGGGGGGGGGGCTGACCCCCCTCTCCAGAAACATCTCAACTTCCCGGGCTGTGCAGCCCCGTGCCTTCTCCTGAGCTGCCAACATGCACACAAGCACATGCAGGTTGCTGCACATCAAGCGGAAGTCCCCGCAGAGATGCTCGCATATCTTCGCGAAGCGTATCAGGTTGGCTGCGCCATCGAGGCGACGGTTGTCGATGGCGTTGTCCGTCTCCAGTATCCGCCCAAGCAACGACGCCTCTGTCTCACCAGGCTTGGCATATACTGCCGCATCTGCCTTTAGGTAATGACGGCATACAGCAGCTAGGCACATGAAAGCGGTGTGCCAGTGCTTCGGCAGCTTCTTCAAGAGGTCGCTGCGCACAGCACGGCAACATGCATGTGCAGTTAGTGGTCCGCATCATGCACAGTAATCCACAAAGGAGAAACATGAAATGTTAGAAGTGGGGGGGGGGGGGGGCGGCGCACTCCATGGCCGAGTGTGAGTATGTAAGGATGAAGTCTTGAAAGCTCTCCGCTGTCCAGTTCGGAAGCATAGAAGAGCCGCCCATGATGATGATGGGAGGCCGCCCGAAGTCATTGGTCACCTTGATGTTTTTCACGCGCTGATCGTATATCTGCAAGCAGCACAAACGAAGCAGTCACATGTCAGTCGCCGGCCTACAACACTGTATTGACAATAATATACACGCAGGTATGCATGCAGGCAAGGGCGTCACACCCGATAGAAATTCCTGAACTTGATCATGGCGCTGCCAGGGCCACGGGACCGCACCTGCACCTCCCCCATCCTAAGCAAAAACGTCTTCACCACCCCCAGCAGGAGGGCATGATGTAACGGCAGAGCGTGGGAGTTCACGATACTGAATGTGGCGCCCAGAATGTCATATGCAGCATGCACATGGGCGGAGCCAGTAAGTCCCTTGGGCAGCTTGCCAGCGGCGGAGGCGCGCTGGAGCGCTTCCAGCTCGGTGTCCGTGAGCATGGAGCCATCCGCGCCGGCAAAGCACGACTGGACGCATTGCCGTCCGGGGTCTCGCAGAACCTCCGTGATGCATCGCTTCTGCGCTTCGCCCTCCTGCCGCGCCCGCGTATCCCTCACTCCGTTCCCCGGGGGCAGAATAGGGTTGAACGCTTGATGCCATAGTGTCTGCGCAGCGGCTGCGAAGTACCCTAGGAAGCGCACAGCTCCGTCCAAGTGGATGCCCTGGAAGAGGCACCACATGCAGGCAAAGAAAGCCGCGTGGTAGCCCCTGCCAGTCAGCTTGTACCTGGCAGGAGAGTCATTGTGAAGCGCTCCAAGGAACACTTTACTGCGGCCACCGGGGGGGGGCGGCGGCATCTGCATTTGCACAAGCCACACATACGATGGTTGAGTATATTTTATAATAGCATATATGCATATATATGTCATACCGTTTAGCATTAGAGAGCACTTTATATTAGCACATCTTGCACATAAATGGAGAAGGTAAGGGGGGGGGGGGGTACCATCAGTAGTTGGCGGTGCATCAGCAGCACTTGACGACGATGGCGCGGCACAGCGCCGGCCAAACGGAAGGGGTTCCTCCTGTGATTGCTTCATCGCAGCGAAGGTCTCCTTCAAGAAAATCCCAGTGTTGGGCGCTTCATGCGGCCCAGGCACCACAATCAGGATTTCAGAATTGGACGCTCCGGCTGCACAGTGCCTGTCAGCAAAGTGGCATGGTATCAGAGGGGATATATATTCAGTAAACGTTAGCCCTACAATCAAAACAAGGGGCATCAACACCACATGCACGCATGCATATACAGCCTTACCGCGGGACATTGGCTACCCGTGACACATACACAGTCGCGGAGTGATGCTTGAACGTGGTGAGCTGGACCCCGTCGATCCCAACGTCCATGATGAGGTTTGCCGCGTCGGCTATGGCTCCGTCAGTTGCCTCCTTCAACTGCCTCCCGAAGTCAGAGTTCAGAAACGCATTTTTGGACAGGTCCTGCCTGTACGGCTGGTTGGCGGCGGAGTCGGGGCGCCGCAGCATTCGCCACAGGATCTCTATGATGCCGAAGTCAAAGTAGATGCCATCTGGTTCCAGGATGATCTTCCTATTCTTGCGAACCTGAACGAAACGCGGGGCTTCGCACTCCATGCAGGAGGCGACGCCAAGCTCGTCGGCTGCGAGCTGCAGCCGTAACAACACAACATTTAGTCAGCCGAAAATGTGACAATAATAAGAGCATGCATTGCGAGCAATCTAATGGTGGGGAGTCGACGAGCAGGGTGGGCAAGGATACTCACCGCTGTCGTGCAGTCTCCAACGGCCCTCTTGCGTGGAAAAGCTGTGCTCAGGGTCAGACATCATGTCGATGTCAGCGGGCGGCGGGTAAACATACTGCCCGCAGCTCCGACACCAATGCCTCTCGAATCGAGATATGTCGCTGTCGATGCCTAACGCCTTCAGCGACGCTGGCTCTGTCTTCGGAAACCTGTCGTTGCCTAGGGCGGTGTTTAGAAAGTAGAGTATCTCTTCATACGCAGCGGTGGGCAGCTCGTAGTCGGCTTTGACGCCTAGAAGGTCGACAAGCACACCCCCGATGCTCGAGTTCTTGGGGGGCTTGCCAATCAGCTCGTGGCTGAAGCACTCGGGTAGCTCGCGGTCGTCATCGGGGTCCCTCGTACCGTTGCCCACCTGATACCGGCAAAACACACGTCGTCAGTGTGGGCAGGAAAGGGCGGTGCAAGCCAGGTAGGGTGCAAGCAGTTTCAGCGGGCAGTTGGATGATGATGAGCACTACGCCGAAGACGGGGCCTACCTCTTCGGCACCGCCTTCCTGCGTCGCTGCCTCGGGTTGTTGCCGTTGTTCTCCCTCCTGCTCCTCGTCTTCCTCCTCTGCTGGCTCCTCATCCGTCGTATCATCGTCGCTGCCGTTCAAGCTTGATAGAAACCCTGCCGGTTCGCCTTCTTGCAGTTCGTTGTCCTCCCAGAAATTGTCGTCCAGTAGCCTACCAGCACGATCCGGCTCGCCCATCGCACCCGCGTGAGCGGCCACAACCGGACCGCCCGGAACCGGTTCCTCCTCCCCGTTGCTACCGAGGTCGTTCCGGTTGCCGGCAACGTTGTCGACTTCCATAGGGGCGGGCGGCTCCTCCGAGCTGCCACCGTCCAAGGTAAACCATCGAGAAAATATTTGTTCGCGAACGACTGACAATTGCATCACGCGTGTGCTGTAAAGGCGGCCACGGGGAAAGCACATAACAACGCGATGTCATCTAGTGGTGGGTCGAAGGTTAAAGTGGCTGGGAGTTGAAGCAGTAGGCCAGCAAGAGGGCTTGGGGCGAGGCACAAGTGGGGCATTACCGTCCGTCGTGATGCCGCACCCTAACCTTGTCGTTGGGGAGCGTCGCAGTGATGACCAGCTCATTATGGTTTGACATGAACCGAACACCAACCCATCGGCCGACGTCATTCCTCTGGTCAGGAACGCTGCGATGGGCTGCCCGAGTTCGGGTTCGGCGCGGACGAGGGGGTGTCGGTGTCGCGGGGGGAGACGCAGGGGCGGACGGTTCGAGCGACGCTGCTGGCTCATCGAGCGCTTGCGACGGCGAAGAGCCTACTGTTTTTTTCATCTGAGAAAAGGGGCGGGAGGTGACCGTTACGTTGAGGGCTGTGCATTCATGCGTGCACTCCATACATCGCAGACCTACGTGTTAGCACTAACGGGCACTTGCCAGTAAGCGGGCTTGCTCTGCCGAGCAGGCAGGGTTCGCCGCAGATTTGAGATGGCGCTCTCTGAAGTGGCGGCTGGTCCCGCCGAGTGTCTTCTTGCACACACGGCACTGCACCCCAACGACCTTGCCATGTGCATCCTTGCTATGTTGAAAGATGGTCCTCGAACTGACTCCTCGCTGGCCGCCGCGAGGCATCGCACGAAGCCAGTCGCGGGTTACGCACGGTGAGCAGGTGGGAAAATGGGAATGATGAGCGGCACTTCCGTCGGACTTATATCACTACAAGCACTTCGTTAGAACCGGTACGGTACCGGTACTCGCGCCGCGTCAGCTTCTGGCCGACTAGCGCCGAGCGCCCTCGCGCGCCCGTGTAGCGGGTACTCGAGGGGCGAAAAGTGCGCAAGGGACTCATATCACGTACCGTTAGCGTACGGGTACTGCCATGGCAGTCATGGCTCGGCGCGGGTACTCGCGACCACCGCCGGATAGGCGGAGATAAGAGGATATAGGCGCGGTAAGGCGCGGGGTGATACAGAATACAGTAATCGTACAGTAAAATTGAGTACGGATACAGTACAAGTACCGTGTTAGTCGCGGTTAGGCGGACCCCGTTTCGACGAGTGCTGCGGGGAACAAGGGGCATTCAGCACCCGAGCCGACAGCGGGCATAACACCACGTGCCGGCGCCGGGAAGAGGCCGGCGGCAGCGGAGCCAGCCGGCCGCAGGCCAGGGGGGGCGGGCACGGGCCGGGGGCGGTAGTAGACCCATTGTAATTAAATTTCTAGTATTTCCCTAATACTTTATGCAGTTGCCGACCCCTCCGCCATAAATCCGAAAATGTCCGGTGCCTTGACATTAAATTTGCCAGCTAGGAGTAGGCGCGCCCATGTCCGCTTAACCACATCCCGAAGCTCGACGCTCATTGGCCGCTGATCCAGCCTGGCACCTCCCCTTTATTAAATTACAAAACCAACCGTGACTACCGTGTAATGCATTTTTGCAGCCTTTGTTGTGTATCGACCAGTACTATACTGCCCCGCCTGCTCGTCATCATCACTCGTCATCACGCGGGTATCTTCCGCGCGTACTCGTGAGGAGGCGCGCGCCTAATAGCAGATATGAAGGGCGGCGATTCCCGTAAAGTACAGTGACTCGTGTACTCGTCTCGTACTTTGTGCACTCGTGACTACCGAGTACCCGCTACCCGCTATAGTACTTTGATGCAGGGCTCCGCTGCCGTACTCATCCTTACCGCCAAGTTTAAAGTACTGTGACGCTTAACGTTAGGCGCGATATATACATGCGACTACTCGCGCCTGGTAGTCGTTAAACGCGGTTAGGCGGACCCCGTTTCGACGAGTGTACAACCCCCTCCCCCTCCCCCCCCCCCCCTCCCCCGGCGGCCGGCTGGCTCCGCTGCCTCCGACGTCTTCCCGCCGCCGGCATGTGGTGCTATGCCCGCTGCCGACTCGGGGGCTGGCTGCCCATTGCTGCATGCAGCCACTTCTTCGGGCATGTTATTTATGACAGCTGCTGACATTTGCGCCACACGGCTAAGGGGCTTGTTTGACGGGGCTCGCATGGATGCCGCCGCGTGCGCCCGGTGCGCTTGCTTCTTTTGGCGTCCAGCCTACATCCTTGCAATATCCCCAAAGTTGGAAGTGACACGCACATGGGTTGCATCTACTACCTCCGTCCGATTAGTAGCGTCATGAAGCGCTGGGGCTCTAGTAGCAAGGGGAATATGAGCTGGTCGAGCGAACGGGGGAGGGGGGCTGGAGCCGGTAGACAGGTCTTGCACCGGAGCGCCGTTTTGGTGGATTCCGGACATGCGGTAGTGATGAAAGAAAAAAACACTTAGTCGCCGACACTCGGGCAGCGACAACATCAGCAGCTACACGATGAGCATGTAAACCAGCCGACAGGCGCACCTTTGCACTTGGAATGTGGGAGGGTCGGGAACCCTTGATGCATGCGTTGGCATCGCCGAGTTAAACATGGCAGCTTGCTCCTTCTGGTCAATGGGCCGGTCAGCTTGACCCTGTCAGAAACATTCAACGAGTCGTCGGCGCTGACGGTCGTGAGGTAGTAGCGCATGGGCGGGCCGCGCGGGACAAGCGGGGGCTTGCGCGCCCCACTCGGCAGCATGATATCTTTCCACGAGGCGTCATCCGTCCCGGCAACATTATGGAAGGCGCAGCGCTCAGGCCGCCGGGCCCGGCATGCACATCTCCATACGCGAGCTCTTGGGTACGGATATGACGGTGCGTGGCTGGAGGATGAGGAGGCCATGGTGGCACGAGAGGCGAGCATGACGATCTGCGCTCGAAGCGGTCAGCCTAAATAGACGAAACATCGAGCAAGTAGGTGCTGAGACGAAGGCTGAAAGAGCTAAGTGCGCGCGCAGCTGGTGGCTACCACATGGAATAACGTACTTGATATCATTACATCGGTCCCGGATAGTAATGGTACCTCGGTACCCGGGGCGCCCCAATAACATTATCAATGGCACTACGACGCATTTGTTGTTGTAATATGCACAATGCGTTTCATTTATTGCTGAACAAATTACATGTCTATCAACATACATTGCACAAATGACATGAAATTCACAGAAGTACAGATGTATACCACCGTCAAAGACATATGCAAACTATTGATGTCAACATATCGGGTGATGATACATGCTTGCGACGATACCGCAGTACGTCGCGGCATCCATGCGCAACATTGACCCATGTTGTCAGTGTCATTTAAAAATGTTTTAAGCGTACGTGTTGAGAAAAATATAAGTGAAGCAGGCACATGCAAGCATAATGCACCTTGTAAAGGGCTCAACCGCGGAGGTGATGGTGAGTGGAGGTGCTCAGAGCATCTTGCAGTGGGAACAACGAGCCGGGCTCGAGCTGCGGGGACTTTGGGCATGAAGAGAGTGAAAGCAGGGCGGCCGGGAGACAGGCACGCGCGTGCAAAGGCGCGCGGGACATGTGCCCGGCCGGTGCTAGGGTATCGGCCGGCGCTAGGGTATGTATCGGCCAGATTCCACCATATTGGCCATGTTTCGTGAGATAATATTGCTTAACATTATGCATTTGGAAACCCCAGATCCACCCGACGCCTATACATATCATGCGCCTGCCATACTATGCAACTGCTCCCGCAATGGCTGGATATGCTCAATTCACAAACGCCACGGTTGCTGCCTAGATGCTACTACTGCCCAGCATCAACACCGCCATCATCCTCATCAAGGGCGGCGATGTCTTTGGCATGGGAGTGCTTCATGTAAGTGCACCACTTGTGCCGGGCAGCAACATCGATATCCGCGCAAAGTGCAGGAAAGCATCAACATGAGGGACGCTATTGCAACAATATATTATAACACAGTGGCCCATTACCCGAACATCTGCATGGGCACAACATCAACAACGGACCTTTGCCGCCGCCCCTTGGCAGCAGTGCTGATGGCCTCTGTCCATGTGTATGTGAGTAGTCTATCTGCCATGCACAATATTGGGCGGTAAGACGAAATCGTGTTGGAAGATAGTGTTGATCGGGCCCTCCCACAGTCCAGTGCTCATATGCGGTGATGGCACGCGGCTCCCACACAGGGCATCTCCAACTACAAACACAACGGGAGACGAAGCCATAGCGTTGTCTTATTTGCGGTGGCGCTAAGCGACAACGAAATAACTTCGACCGCGGGATCTCCTAGAGCATATCCTGGTTTTCGGCCCCTGCAGAGCCGGTTGGTATGAATGCCATGTCCTTCCGCTGCTCAACATTATGATGCATGTAGAAGTCCGCCGGCACGAGCCTTGTACCCCAACTTTCCCATATCGCTGGGCGGTGAGCACCCACGCGTTGCCTATCGGCAGATGGTTGTAGGCACGGGAGCCGTACACCGTGTAGGACTCCTAGTCGGGCTCCAAAGCCTCCATCACATCACTTCCCGCGGTAACCCGTACGATACTTTGCGACCCGAATAAGACCGCCCCCCTGGTCCGCGGGGTCCGCGTCGCCGCCCGCGGTACCTGCTGGGCACTACGGGCGGTGCATCACGCACCCGCTAGCGCACCCTTGGCAACCCCACCAGCTCCCGCCCACCCCGTAGGCCTACCCCCTATTCCCTTCGAATACATAGAGCGGTCATGGCGGGCTGAGAGAGCGCGAGTGTCCCGGGATAGCGGCCGCGAGGTCCACCCTCGCGACTGTCTCTCGATTGACCACCCCCCCCATCACGGATTCGCGTTTTGCTGACACCGTACGCCACTAGGGCCGAAACCGCTCGCTCGGATAGAAAGGTAGCATATATAGTCAACATAGAGAGCCTAGACGGTATACGTTGTGCCCTAGCACGCCCGACCAAGCCAACGGCATTGGGTCGAAGCTGGTGGATTGGGGCGGCGCGCATATCGCCTACTGCGGGGTCGCCACGGAGATCCCGCAGCACGCCTAATGCGCGGCTATGGCGGTCGCGACCCGCCCACTATCGCCGAATAATGAGGCTTCGCTGGCACTACGGCCGATTGCGGTGTCGGGGGCTGAGAGTCGTGGGCTGGCTAGGGGCTGGAGCGTGGGCAATGGGCCGCGCGACGTGCGCGTCGCGATGCTTCAGGTGCACAGTGTACCAAATGTGCGAATGCATACCGGTATAACACATTCGGGAAGTTTTCGCAATATCGTACTGGTTACCGCGGGGAGCGATGTGATTTGGCCATAGTAGGTTAGCTTGGGGGGTAGTGACAAAATCAAAATGATGGATGTAAGACACACCTACGTACATACTACCGCCCTGGCAAACGCGGATGCCAGCAACACTTGTCGGATGTATCCTCCTTGATGTCATACAACTTCAGCCCGTCTGGGCCAAACTCTCCACATACGTCTTGAAGAGAGCGTGTGTGCGTGGACATCAACCCCCTCCTCACACAACTCTTCATGCACCCGCGCCTTGCTGATTGCCCCCCCCCCCCCCCCCCCCCCCCCCCAAAAAAAAACAGCACCCAAAGCTGCGTGTGCCTTCTTCGCCGTTGTTGATCTACTGCCCCGGTCCCGGCGCATGCTGGTGAGTATGTCATTGTAAAGCAGCTCAAAGTCCTCTAGCCTCGTCATCTGCAAAACAACATGGGCAATGAGACAAATGACAACATATGGGCAGCGGGACAGAGGGCGGGGGGGGGGGGGGGGGGGCACTTGCTTCATGACCTCCACAGCGAAAGCCCATTCTGGGTCCTTGCTGCACTTGCCAACAAGGACGACCTTCCGGAAGTACCTTACCTGCACGCAGCAAGCAATTATTTGATATCAGTGACCACATGACATCACGCACATGGGCAGCAAAGGGGGGGGGGTGTTGGGGGCGGGGGGGGGGGGGGGGGGGGGGGTGACCCCCCTCTCCCAGAACATCTCAACTTCCCGGGCGGTGCAGCCCCGTGCGTTCTCTTGAGCTGTCAGCCTGCACACAAGCACATGCATGTTGCTGCACATCAAGCGCAAGTAGATCGTCCCCGCAGAAATGCTCGCATATCTTCACGAAGCGTATCAGGTTGGCTGCGCCATCGAGGCGAACCGGACCGTCCGGAACCGGTTCCTCCTCCCTGTTGCTATTGAGGTCTTTCCGGTTGCCGGCCGCGTTGTCGACGTCTCTAGGGGCGGGTGGCTCCTCCGAGCCTGCACCGTCCAAGGTAAACCACCGAGAACATATTTGCTCGCAAACAGCTAATAGTTGCATCACGCGTGTGCTGCAAAAGCGGCCACGGGGAAAGCACATACTAAGGCGATGTCATCTATTGGTGGGTCGAAGGTTAAAGTGGTTGGGAGGTCGTTAAGCAGTAGGCCAGCAAAAGGGCTTGCGGCGAGGCACAAGTGGGGCATTACAGTCCGTCGTGATGACACCCTAACCTTGTCGTTAGGGAGCGTCGCGGTGATGGTGAGCTCGTTATGGTTTGACATGAACTGAAAACCAACCCATCGGCTACTGGCGTCATTCCTATGGTCAGGAACGCTGCGTTGGGCTGCTCGAGTTTGGGTTCGGCGCGGACGAGGGGTGTCGGTGCGGCGGGGCGGGGGAGACGCAGGGGGGGACGGTTCGAGCGGCGCGGCTGGCTCATCGAGACCTTGCGACGGTGATGAAGAGCCTACTGTTTTTTAACTAAGGGGCGGGGCGGGGGGGGGGGGGGGGTGAACGTTACGTTGATGGCTATGCATTCATGTGTGCACTCTATACATCGCAGACCTACGTGTCGGCACTAACGGGCAGTTGCCAGTATGCGGGCTCTTGCATACACGGCACTGCGCCCCAACGACCTTGCCATGTGGATCCTTGCTATGTTGAAAGATTGTTAACGAGCTGACTCCTCGCTGGCCGTTGCGGGGCATCGCACGGGGGCTTGGCTCGAAGCCAGTTGCGGGTTACGCGCACGATGAGCAGGACGGTGGGAAGATGGGAATGATTAGCGGCACCTCCGTCGGACGCACTGCGTCATAACCAGTGCGGTACCGGTATGGAGATACTCGCGCCGCGTCAGCTGCTAGCCGACCAGCTCCGTGCGCCCACGCGCGCTTGGGTAGCAAGTACGGGTACTCGAGGGGGGCAAGTGCGCAAGGGGCTCATATCACGTACCGTTAGCGTACATGTATTGCCATGGCAGTCATGGCTCGGCGGCGGGGGTACTCGCGACCACCGCCGGATAGGCGGAGATAAATTGACTGAAAGGGAATATAGGCGAGGGTGAGGCGCGATTAGGCGCGGGATAATACGGAATACATTAAAATTGAGTACGAATACATAATAAGTACCGTGTTAGGCGCGGTTAGGCGGACACCGTTTCGATGAGACGTGTTGGTGGCGGCTCGAGAGCGTGCTCGCTGCGTGCCTCATCATACGGCGCATATTCGTCCGCCATCCCGTTGCCGAAGCTGCACATCACGTCCAGGGATCACCCTCGCACACACGTGCACGAGTGACCCGGACTCTGAACTGTGCGCGCATCACCATCCATCCCGCCTCATGAGGGCCGCCTTTAGGCGGCTTGCTGTGTTGATCCTTTAGTACTGCTTTTATCAGTACGTAGGTGGATTGGCACTGCCCTTTTTGTAATTCACACCACTACCTGGGGTCGCTATATACCTGTGGGCGCGGTACTACCTAGGGTCGCTGTACCTGTGGGCGCTGTACCTTGCCCCCCGCGCCCCCCTGATTGCCGCCCATGTAGTGGTGGTACTCTCCTTCGCCCGACTCGACCACCCCGTGTAACCAAACCCTCACCTGTGGGACCTGTACCTCTAGGGGTCACTCGTTATGCAACATGGGTACCGTAAAATACACATGTACCGTAAAATACATACACTGGATAGAGGAGCTTGTATAGAGCGTTTTCAATTTTCTGGTTGCGGTATTTCAAAGTTGAGTCTGGTTTTGCCAAAAAGGTCGCGCAGGCTGTTTTACACGGTCAAGAGCCGAAATTGGCAGGATGGTTTAGCGAAAAGCGTGGAGGGAAAACGGAGTCAGGGGGGGCGCTGCGTGGAACGCAGCGAAAACTGGAAGATGGCAGGCTCAGCTGTTCTGGCTGCTTTTATGTCTACTCGTGCTGCACCCAACAAGGGCGCAACAACAGTTACTAGTTCCCGTACCACTGCGCAGCACTTGTAGCTGAAAAGCGGTTAGGTCAAGGATGGAAACCCCATAAACTAGTTTAGATCATTTCAAAGTTGAGTCTGGTTTTGCCAGTCTTGAGCGAACGGAGAGAGCGGTGGATTGACGGAGAAGGGGTAGCGCCAAGTCATGAAGGAGGCACTGGGAAGGCCACCGCTGCGGAGTCCTGTTGGACTTGGAAGTGGCGGAGAGGGGCGATGTGTCCAAAGAAGAACCACGCGCCAGGAGAAGGAAGAACGTTGGGGTCGATGTAGTCCAGAACGACATCAGAGTTAGTGGCCCAACCGCCCTGGTAGCGGATGTGGGACAGTGGCGCTCCAATGGCGTTTGCTGCAGAGGCTGCGCCCTTGCGTAGACTGTGTGAAGTCCAGGAAGTGCAGGCAGGGGGGGCAGCGTTGACTAGGTTGACTGCTGTAGACAACCAGTCTGACATCGTAGTAGCAGTCCAAGGTTTCGACTGCTCAGCCACATTGACAGCCCAGAAGTTGGAGGTAGCCAAGCCAACAGTAACCAGGGGGACAGACTGGACGTTGTCGATGAAGTAGCGCAAGAGACGTGCCACTCGAGGGTGCTCGGACACTGGAAGGAGAAGTACGCGCAGGTCGTCAGGTCCCCGCCGGCCGGCGCGACCCTTCTCGCGGTAGATCTGCAAGGTGATGTTGTAGGTGTCGACATGCACATCTTGCACTCGACAGGAGACGCCAGTAAGGCCCCTGGCAAAGAACAGGAAGTTGACAACCGAGGCCAAGAGGGCTCGGTAGTCGAGGTGGGACTCTGGGTAAGGAGCAGACACAATTAGCTCGGCCTTTGAGACGAAGCGGTAAGCTACATCCGCAGGCAGAGGGACACGCAAAGGGGCAGCGTCCAGTCGACGCTGACGTAACATTAACCCACGTCTTGCCGAAGTGAGGTGTAGGCTGTCCTTGGCGATCGGGACGAGGTTGTGCAGCTCGAAGAAGGTGTTGATGGCAGACAGATAGGGTTGCAGCGACTTAGCTGCGATATGCCCTCGCTCCCCGATCCAGGCAACGTACCGAACAACAGTAGCAGTACTCGCTTCCAGCGGGCTGATGTTCTCGGAGTCGTGGCAGAACTCAGCGAACTGAGCCAACCTGCCAGCGTAGCTCTTGAGGGTCTGAGCGCTGAGGGAGCTGGAGAGCAGGTCGAGCGTCCGCTGGCCTAGCTCGTCTGAGCCGAACGCGTCCTGTAGTCGGGATCGCAGTGACGCAGCCCACGGAGCGATAGCTGCGGGCTCGTCGATTACGTAAGTGCGTCGTTTTACTGACAGAGTGCCACCGGGACGGCTACTGTTCGCAAAGTACTCGGCAGCAGCGGTTAGGTTCCCGGCGGTTGGCCGGTAGTTGCTGGACGGGTTTGCAGTAGCTCCAGTACGGGTTTGCGGGGCTAGGTTCAGGAAAGAGGGCCGCCCCGCGCGCCCTTCGCGCTCATATCGCCTGTCCCGTGCGTAACGTACACGCGCGAAACTTGGTCGTTGCGAACCGGTTGTAACTCGTAGTGTAACAACCGACGAACGCAGAGATGGGGTTGTAAGAAAGGCGGATGGTTGAGCCGCCATGTGCAGGTGTGCGGATGGTTGAGCCGCACTCGGCTGTAGCTGTAAGAAGCGCCGCACCGAGGAAGGTCTAAATGAAGTCTGTAAGGTGGGGGGTCAGGTCCTGACACAGGGCGCTCATCTCGCCGTTGCGCTGCTAGGGTGCGTCTTGCGGCGGTCACCGAAAGGTGGCCTCGCAAGGCTCCCGCAGCTCCGACGAAAGGCGCCCTACACCGTCACTCGTGCTCACCTTCGCGGCCACGTCCACACCCGCCGCCACGTCCTCGCCCACGCCCGCGACCTGCAGCTGCAGCTGCCACTCGGGCAGTAGCGGTTGCCTTTGCGCTGCTGGCAACGGTCGCCTCGAAGACACGACGCTCGTAGTCCCGCATGAGTTCCCCAAAAATCGCGGAACCCAGATGCTCCGAAGCAGGCTGAAAATGCTGAGCTCGCAGCACGTCCAGAACACCTTGGTCACCGTGCACACGCTTGATCTCATTTAGCCTCCGCAAGAAAGCCAGACGAAAATGAAACGCCTTGTCGATGGCCTCGGCGTGATTCCGAGCTCTCGCGAGGTAAGGGGTGAAGTCTTGGTTAGTGGCAGGGACGTAAGGTAGCAGCTCGTCGAGAGCCACGAAAAGTGCGGCCATGTCGGCCCCGAAACACGACATCCACAAGTACTCCTCCTGGGCCGGTAGACGCCGGTCGTCCTGCTTGAGGTACTCGTTCGTAAGGTCGGTGCTCAGGGGGAAGAGTCGAGGCACCCGGCTGACCGGTCGAACGGCCTCGTAACTAGACTCTGCTCTCTGCAGTAGCTCTGGCACCGCGAGGTAATCATCCTCGGCACTCACGGATTTTGCTCCGACACGGCCGCTCTGGGCTAGCTCTAGCAAGTCGGGGCGCTCTGCGGCTCCCCCGCTGCCTGTCGGCTGTCCCGCGAAGCGCTGCCCGGAGCCGGAGCCATGTGCCCCTTCCCCATCAACAACGCGATCACGAGCCGTCAATTGAGCCACAGCTGTAGCCAACTCTCGCAGTAATGAAGACTGGGCCCTCATATCTGCGTTCAGCGACTGCAGCGTCGGCTCAGCGACGGGTTCTTCTCCATCTGACATAGTAACGCACGGACGTACGGACGAGAATATCACACTCGGGTGGCGAGCCGGGTGTGGTCTTGAACAACCTGGGGTGACCTTGCTCGCAACGGGTTACGAGACAGTTTTTACATCGCTGCGTGGAACGCAGCGAAAACTGGAAGATGGCAGGCTCAGCTGTTCTGGCTGCTTTTATGTCTACTCGTGCTGCACCCAACAAGGGCGCAACAACAGTTACTAGTTCCCGTACCACTGCGCAGCACTTGTAGCTGAAAAGCGGTTAGGTCAAGGATGGAAACCCCATAAACTAGTTTAGATCAGAATACGGGTACCTTGTACCTGTACCTCTGATTATTTCCATCCCAGTTTCGCCCCCGGCCCCTCTGACTACTCCGTTCTCCGCGCTTTCTTGCAGCTTGAACAACCGCAAGATCGGTACCAAAACGGTGTACGAATTACCTGCACTGAAACGGGGTGTAGGACACATCTTTCGGGGTCAGTGCGCGGGGTATATTGATGGCAGTGTTTTAGACGGTAATCGAAGAGTGTTGGAAAAGTGCGCGCATCACCATCCATCCCGCCTCATGAGGGCCGCCTTTAGGCGGCTTGCTGTGTTGATCCTTTAGTACTGCTTTTATCAGTACGTAGGTGGATTGGCACTGCCCTTTTTGTAATTCACACCACTACCTGGGGTCGCTGTACCTGGGGGCGCTGTACTACCTAGGGTCGCTGTACCTGTGGGCGCTGTACCTTGCCCCCCGCGCCCCCCTGATTGCCGCCCATGTAGTGGTGGTACTCTCCTTCGCCCGACTCGACCACCCCGTGTAACCAAACCCTCACCTGTGGGACCTGTACCTCTAGGGGTCACTTGTTATGCAACATGGGTACCGTAAAATACACATGTACCGTAAAATACATGCACTGGCTAGAGGAGCTTGTATAGAGCGTTTTCATTTCTGTGGCTACCCACCGAACGACACCTATCGGTGCCATTGGTGGCGATTTGCTACGACTTGCCGCACACCAGATGATGCTCGACTATGAGGATTTTTTTTCCGAAGGAACTGCCTCTATGACGAGTGTCACCAATGTACATATCTGTACATATTCTGGCTACGCGACTCTGCAACGACGACCGAGTTCTGCTGAACGTACTGGCGAACAGCGCGGCCGCTGTTCATTAACATGGTGAGAGTGTTATGTACTCTACACTGCTGTACTTTGTACTGCGGGAGACGACGAAGGAGCGAAGAACTGGCGACTGAGGCGGACGAGAACGAGCACAAGCCAAGCGAAGTACGAGTATGAGCATTGCAAGTGCGATTTCAAAGTTGAGTCTGGTTTTGCCAAAAAGGTCGCGCAGGCTGTTTTACACGGTCAAGAGCCGATATTGGCAGGGTGGTTTAGCGAAAGCGTGGAGGGAAAACGGAGTCAGGGGGGGCGCTGCGTGGAACGCAGCGAAAACTGGAAGATGGCAGGCTCAGCTGTTCTGGCTGCTTTTATATCTACTCGTGCTGCACCCAAAAAGGGCGCAACAACAGATGCCTAGTTCCCGTACCACTGAGCAGCACTTGTAGCTGAAAAGCGGTTAGGTCAAGGGAGGAAAGCCCATAAACTAGTTCAAAACATTTCAAAGTTGAGTCTAGTTTTGCCAGTCTTGAGCGAACGGAGAGAGCGGTGGATTGACGGAGAAGAGGTAGCGCCAAGTCATGAAGGAGGCACTGGGAAGGCCACCGCTGCGGAGTCCTGTTGGACTTGGAAGTGGCGTAGGGGGGCGATGTGTCCAAAGAAGAACCATGCGCCAGGTGAAGGAAGAACGTTGGGGTCGATGTAGTCCAGAACGACGTCAGAGTTAGTGGCCCAACCGCCTTGGTAGCGAATGTGGGACAATGGCACACCGATGGCGTTCGCTGCAGAGGCTGCGCCTTTGCGAAGACTGTGCGAGGTCCATGAGGTGCCAGCAGGGGGGGCAGCGTTGACCAAACGGATGGCTGTGGACAGCCAGTCTGACTTTGTAGCCGCAGTCCAAGATTTTGACTGCTCATCCGAACTGACAGCCCAGAAGTTTGACACAGCCAAGCCAACAGTAACCAGGGGGGACTGACTGGACGTGGTCGAGGAAGTGGTGCAGGAGACGGGCTACTCGGGGTTGCTCTGACACTGGGAGGAGAAGTACGCGCAGGTCGTCGGGTCCCCGTCGACCAGCGCGACCCTTCTCTCGGTACACTTGCAGGGTGATGTTGTAGTCGTCGACATGCACGTCTCGCACTCGACAGGACACGCCAGTAAGGCCCCTGGCAAAGAACATAAAGTTGACAACCGAGGCCAGGAGGGCTCGGAAGTTGTGGTGGTACTCTGGGTAGGGAGCCGACAAAATCAGCTCGGCCTTTGTGACGAAGCGGTAAGCTACATCCGCAGGCAAAGGGACACGCAAAGGGGCAGCGTCCAGTCGGCGCTGACGCAGCATCAGCCCACGCCTTGCTGAAGTTAGGTGTAGGCTGTCCTTGGCGATTGGGTCGAGGTTGTGCAGCTCGAAGAACGTGTTGATTGCAGACAGGTAAGGCTGTAGCGACTTAGCTGCGATGTGCCCCCGGTCGCCGATCCAGGCAACATACCGAACGACAGTAGCAGTAGTCGCCTCCAGCGGGCTGATGTTCTCGGAGTCGTGGCAGAACTCCGCGAACTGAGACAGCCGGCCGGCGTAGCTCTTGAGTGTCTGAGCGCTGAGGGAGCTGGAGAGTAGGTCGAGCGTTCGCTGGCCCAGCTCGTCCGAACCGTACGCGTCCTGCAGTCGGGATCGCAGTGACGCAGCCCACGGGGCGACAGCTGCGGGCTCGTCAATTACGTAAGTGCGTCGTTTTACCGACAGAGTTCCACCGGTACGACTACTGTTCGCAAAGTACTCGGCAGCAGCGGTTAGGTTCCCAGCGGTTGGCCGGTAGCTGTTGGACGGGTTTGCAGTAGCTTCTGTACGGGTTTGCGGGGCTAGGTTCAGGTAGGAGGGCCGCCCCGTGCGCCCTTCGCGCTCGTAGCGCCTGTCCCGTGCATAACGTACACGCGCGAAACTTGGTCGTTGCGAACCAATTGTGACACGTAGTGTAACAACCGACGGACGCAAAGATGGGGTGGTAAGAAAGGCGGTTGGTCGAGCCGCCATGTGCAGGTGTGCGGATGGTTGAGCCGCACTCGGCTGTAGCTGTAAGAAGCGCCGCACCGAGGAAGGTCTAAATGAAGTCTGTAAGGTGGGGGGTCAGGTCCTGACACAGGGCGCTCATCTCGCCGTTGCGCTGCTAGGGTGCGTCTTGCGGCGGTCACCGAAAGGTGGCCTCGCAAGGCTCCCGCAGCTCCGACGAAAGGCGCCCTACACCGTCACTCGTGCTCACCTTCGCGGCCACGTCCACACCCGCCGCCACGTCCTCGCCCACGCCCGCGACCTGCAGCTGCAGCTGCCACTCGGGCAGTAGCGGTTGCTTTTGCGCTGCTGGCAACGGTCGCCTCGAAGACACGACGCTCGTAGTCCCGCATGAGTTCCCCAAAAATCGCGGAACCCAGATGCTCCGAAGCAGGCTGAAAATGCTGAGCTCGCAGCACGTCCAGAACACCTTGGTCACCGTGCACACGCTTGATCTCATTTAGCCTCCGCAAGAAAGCCAGACGAAAATGAAACGCCTTGTCGATGGCCTCGGCGTGATTCCGAGCTCTCGCGAGGTAAGGGGTGAAGTCTTGGTTAGTGGCAGGGACGTAAGGTAGCAGCTCGTCGAGAGCCACGAAAAGTGCGGCCATGTCGGCCCCGAAACACGACATCCACAAGTACTCCTCCTGGGCCGGTAGACGCCGGTCGTCCTGCTTGAGGTACTCGTTCGTAAGGTCGGTGCTCAGGGGGAAGAGTCGAGGCACCCGGCTGACCGGTCGAACGGCCTCGTAACTAGACTCTGCTCTCTGCAGTAGCTCTGGCACCGCGAGGTAATCATCCTCGGCACTCACGGATTTTGCTCCGACACGGCCGCTCTGGGCTAGCTCTAGCAAGTCGGGGCGCTCTGCGGCTCCCCCGCTGCCTGTCGGCTGTCCCGCGAAGCGCTGCCCGGAGCCGGAGCCATGTGCCCCTTCCCCATCAACAACGCGATCACGAGCCGTCAATTGAGCCACAGCTGTAGCCAACTCTCGCAGTAATGAAGACTGGGCCCTCATATCTGCGTTCAGCGACTCCAACGTCGGCTCGGCGACGGGTTCTTCTCCATCTGGCATGGTAACGCACGGACGTACGGACGAGAATATCACACTCGGGTGGTGAGCCGGGTGTGGTCTTGAACAACCTGGGGTGATCTTGCTCGCAACTGGTTACGAGACAGTTTTTACATGGAATATGGCAGGCTCAGCTGTTCTGGCTGCTTTTATGTCTACTCGTGCTGCACCTGAAAGGGCGCAACAACAGATGCCTAGTTCCCGTACCACTGAGCAGCACTTGTAGCTAAAAAGCGGTTAGGTCAAGGAGGGAAACCCCATAAACTAGGTTAGATCAGACTACGGTTCAGCGATGAGCGACTGCGAGCACGAGAGCTGCTACAGGTAGCGACAAGTGTCCCGCCTACGGTATCGCGAGCAGCGATGACACACCATTGACTTTCGGCTTTGCGACAAATATACCGACGCGCTGCGTGCCAATGTCGACACCGCTGAGATGCCAAGATGCGAGCCTGCTAACTCGGCGAACTGCGACGCAAGAGCCTTTATGAGATCTTTGACCACGACTACGCGAGTGTGCGTTCCGATGGCAACATGGGGGCGATGGCGCACACGGACGAGTCAAAAGGGACTTGCGACAGTACGACGCGACGAGGCTGAGCTCGAAGAATGCTGCATTTCTGTGGCTACCCACCGAACGACACCTATCGGTGCCATTGGTGGCGATTTGCTACGACTTGCCGCACACCAGATGATGCTCGACTATGAGGATTTTTTTCCGAAGGAACTGCCTCTATGACGAGTGTCACCAATGTACATATCTGTACATATTCTGGCTACGCGACTCTGCAACGACGACCGAGTTCTGCTGAACGTACTGGCGAACAGCGCGGCCGCTGTTCATTAACATACATATCTGTACATATTCTGGCTACGCGACTCTGCAACGACGACCGAGTTCTGCTGAACGTACTGGCGAACAGCGCGGCCGCTGTTCATTAACATGGTGAGAGTGTTATGTACTCTACACTGCTGTACTTTGTACTGCGGGAGACGACGAAGGAGCGAAGAACTGGCGACTGAGGCGGACGAGAACGAGCACAAGCCAAGCGAAGTACGAGTATGAGCATTGCAAGTGCGATTTCAAAGTTGAGTCTGGTTTTGCCAAAAAGGTCGCGCAGGCTGTTTTACACGGTCAAGAGCCGATATTGGCAGGGTGGTTTAGCGAAAGCGTGGAGGGAAAACGGAGTCAGGGGGGGCGCTGCGTGGAACGCAGCGAAAACTGGAAGATGGCAGGCTCAGCTGTTCTGGCTGCTTTTATATCTACTCGTGCTGCACCCAAAAAGGGCGCAACAACAGATGCCTAGTTCCCGTACCACTGAGCAGCACTTGTAGCTGAAAAGCGGTTAGGTCAAGGGAGGAAAGCCCATAAACTAGTTCAAAACATTTCAAAGTTGAGTCTAGTTTTGCCAGTCTTGAGCGAACGGAGAGAGCGGTGGATTGACGGAGAAGAGGTAGCGCCAAGTCATGAAGGAGGCACTGGGAAGGCCACCGCTGCGGAGTCCTGTTGGACTTGGAAGTGGCGTAGGGGGGCGATGTGTCCAAAGAAGAACCATGCGCCAGGTGAAGGAAGAACGTTGGGGTCGATGTAGTCCAGAACGACGTCAGAGTTAGTGGCCCAACCGCCTTGGTAGCGAATGTGGGACAATGGCACACCGATGGCGTTCGCTGCAGAGGCTGCGCCTTTGCGAAGACTGTGCGAGGTCCATGAGGTGCCAGCAGGGGGGGCAGCGTTGACCAAACGGATGGCTGTGGACAGCCAGTCTGACTTTGTAGCCGCAGTCCAAGATTTTGACTGCTCATCCGAACTGACAGCCCAGAAGTTTGACACAGCCAAGCCAACAGTAACCAGGGGGGACTGACTGGACGTGGTCGAGGAAGTGGTGCAGGAGACGGGCTACTCGGGGTTGCTCTGACACTGGGAGGAGAAGTACGCGCAGGTCGTCGGGTCCCCGTCGACCAGCGCGACCCTTCTCTCGGTACACTTGCAGGGTGATGTTGTAGTCGTCGACATGCACGTCTCGCACTCGACAGGACACGCCAGTAAGGCCCCTGGCAAAGAACATAAAGTTGACAACCGAGGCCAGGAGGGCTCGGAAGTTGTGGTGGTACTCTGGGTAGGGAGCCGACAAAATCAGCTCGGCCTTTGTGACGAAGCGGTAAGCTACATCCGCAGGCAAAGGGACACGCAAAGGGGCAGCGTCCAGTCGGCGCTGACGCAGCATCAGCCCACGCCTTGCTGAAGTTAGGTGTAGGCTGTCCTTGGCGATCGGGACGAGGTTGTGCAGCTCGAAGAAGGTGTTGATGGCAGACAGGTAGGGCTGCAGCGACTTAGCTGCGATGTGCCCTCGCTCCCCGATCCAGGCAACGTACCGAACAACAGTAGCAGTAGTCGCTTCCAGCGGGCTGATGTTCTCGGAGTCGTGGCAGAACTCAGCGAACTGAGACAACCTGCCGGCGTAGCTCTTGAGGGTCTGAGCGCTGAGGGAGCTGGAGAGCAGGTCGAGCGTTCCGCTGGCCTAGCTCGTCTGAGCCGAACGCGTTCTGCAGTCGAGATCGCAGTGACGCAGCCCAGGGAGCGATAGCTGCGGGCTCGTCAATTACGTAAGTGCGTCGTTTTACTGACAGAGTTCCACCGGCACGGCTACTGTTCGCAAAGTACTCGGCAGCAACGGTTAGGTTCCCGGCGGTTGGCCGGTAGTTGCTGGACGGGTTTGCAGTAGCTCCAGTACGGGTTTGCGGGGCTAGGTTCAGGTAGGAGGGCCGCCCCGTGCGCCCTTCGCGCTCGTAGCGCCTGTCCCGTGCATAACGTACACGCGCGAAACTTGGTCGTTGCGAACCAATTGTGACACGTAGTGTAACAACCGACGGACGCAAAGATGGGGTGGTAAGAAAGGCGGTTGGTCGAGCCGCCATGTGCAGGTGTGCGGATGGTTGAGCCGCACTCGGCTGTAGCTGTAAGAAGCGCCGCACCGAGGAAGGTCTAAATGAAGTCTGTAAGGTGGGGGGTCAGGTCCTGACACAGGGCGCTCATCTCGCCGTTGCGCTGCTAGGGTGCGTCTTGCGGCGGTCACCGAAAGGTGGCCTCGCAAGGCTCCCGCAGCTCCGACGAAAGGCGCCCTACACCGTCACTCGTGCTCACCTTCGCGGCCACGTCCACACCCGCCGCCACGTCCTCGCCCACGCCCGCGACCTGCAGCTGCAGCTGCCACTCGGGCAGTAGCGGTTGCTTTTGCGCTGCTGGCAACGGTCGCCTCGAAGACACGACGCTCGTAGTCCCGCATGAGTTCCCCAAAAATCGCGGAACCCAGATGCTCCGAAGCAGGCTGAAAATGCTGAGCTCGCAGCACGTCCAGAACACCTTGGTCACCGTGCACACGCTTGATCTCATTTAGCCTCCGCAAGAAAGCCAGACGAAAATGAAACGCCTTGTCGATGGCCTCGGCGTGATTCCGAGCTCTCGCGAGGTAAGGGGTGAAGTCTTGGTTAGTGGCAGGGACGTAAGGTAGCAGCTCGTCGAGAGCCACGAAAAGTGCGGCCATGTCGGCCCCGAAACACGACATCCACAAGTACTCCTCCTGGGCCGGTAGACGCCGGTCGTCCTGCTTGAGGTACTCGTTCGTAAGGTCGGTGCTCAGGGGGAAGAGTCGAGGCACCCGGCTGACCGGTCGAACGGCCTCGTAACTAGACTCTGCTCTCTGCAGTAGCTCTGGCACCGCGAGGTAATCATCCTCGGCACTCACGGATTTTGCTCCGACACGGCCGCTCTGGGCTAGCTCTAGCAAGTCGGGGCGCTCTGCGGCTCCCCCGCTGCCTGTCGGCTGTCCCGCGAAGCGCTGCCCGGAGCCGGAGCCATGTGCCCCTTCCCCATCAACAACGCGATCACGAGCCGTCAATTGAGCCACAGCTGTAGCCAACTCTCGCAGTAATGAAGACTGGGCCCTCATATCTGCGTTCAGCGACTCCAACGTCGGCTCGGCGACGGGTTCTTCTCCATCTGGCATGGTAACGCACGGACGTACGGACGAGAATATCACACTCGGGTGGTGAGCCGGGTGTGGTCTTGAACAACCTGGGGTGATCTTGCTCGCAACTGGTTACGAGACAGTTTTTACATGGAATATGGCAGGCTCAGCTGTTCTGGCTGCTTTTATGTCTACTCGTGCTGCACCTGAAAGGGCGCAACAACAGATGCCTAGTTCCCGTACCACTGAGCAGCACTTGTAGCTAAAAAGCGGTTAGGTCAAGGAGGGAAACCCCATAAACTAGGTTAGATCAGACTACGGTTCAGCGATGAGCGACTGCGAGCACGAGAGCTGCTACAGGTAGCGACAAGTGTCCCGCCTACGGTATCGCGAGCAGCGATGACACACCATTGACTTTCGGCTTTGCGACAAATATACCGACGCGCTGCGTGCCAATGTCGACACCGCTGAGATGCCAAGATGCGAGCCTGCTAACTCGGCGAACTGCGACGCAAGAGCCTTTGGTATGAGATCTTTGACCACGACTACGCGAGTGTGCGTTCCGATGGCAACATGGGGGCGATGGCGCACACGGACGAGTCAAAAGGGACTTGCGACAGTACGACGCGACGAGGCTGAGCTCGAAGAATGCTGCATTTCTGTGGCTACCCACCGAACGACACCTATCGGTGCCATTGGTGGCGATTTGCTACGACTTGCCGCACACCAGATGATGCTCGACTATGAGGATTTTTTTTCCGAAGGAACTGCCTCTATGACGAGTGTCACCAATGTACATATCTGTACATATTCTGGCTACGCGACTCTGCAACGACGACCGAGTTCTGCTGAACGTACTGGCGAACAGCGCGGCCGCTGTTCATTAACATGGTGAGAGTGTTATGTACTCTACACCTGAGCGTCATCACCTACCGGTACCATCACTCATCCATCCCGCCTTATGCGGGATGCGGGCCGCTTTTAGGCGGCTTGCTGTGTTGATTTTCTAATTCTGGGGAACTGCCCTTTTTGTAATTCACATCGGTACCCAGGGCTTTCTGCAGTAAATGGATCAAGGATTTCAAAGTTGAGTCTGGTTTTGCCAAAAAGGTCGCGCAGGCTATTTTACACGGTCAAGAGCCGAAATTGGCAGGATGGTTTAGCGAAAGCGTGTAGGGAAAACGGAGTCAGGGGGGGCGCTGCGTGGAACGCAGCGAGAACTGGAAGATGGCAGGCTCAGCTGTTCTGGCTGCTTTTATGTCCACTCTTGCTGCACCCAACAAGGGCGCAACAACAGTTACTAGTTCCCGTACCACTGAGTAACACTTGTAGCTAAAAAGCGGTTAGGTCAAGGGTGGAAACCCCATAAACTAGTTTAGATCATTTCAAAGTTGAGTCCGGTTTTGCCAGTCTTGAGCGAACGTAGAGAGCGGTGGATTGACGGAGAAGGGGTAGCGCCAAGTCATGAAGGAGGCACTGGGAAGGCCACCGCTGCGGAGTCCTGTTGGACTTGGAAGTGGCGGAGGGGGGCGATGTGTCCAAAGAAGAACCACGCGCCAGGAGAAGGAAGAACGTTGGGGTCGATGTAGTCCAGAACGAGATCAGAGTTAGTGGCCCAACCGCCTTGGTAGCGGATGTGGGACAGTGGCGCTCCGATGGCGTTTGCTGCAGAGGCTGCGCCCTTGCGTAGACTGTGTGAAGTCCTGGAAGTGCAGGCAGGGGGGGCAGCGTTGACTAGGTTGACTGCTGTAGACAACCAGTCTGACATCGTAGTAGCAGTCCAAGGTTTTGACTGCTCAGCCACATTGACAGCCCAGAAGTTGGAGGCAGCCAAGCCAACAGTAACCAGGGGGGCAGACGGGACGTTGTCGATGAAGTAGTGCAAGAGACGTGCCACTCGAGGGTGCTCGGACACTGGAAGGAGAGGTAACCGCAGGTCGCCGGGTCCCCGCCGGCCAGCTCGACCTTTCTCGCGGTAGATCTGCAAGGTGATGTTGTAGGTGTCGACATGCACATCTTGCACTCGACAGGAGACGCCAGTAAGGCCCCTGGCAAAGAACAGGAAGTTGACAACCGAGGCCAAGAGGGCTCGGTAGTCGAGGTGGGACTCTGGGTAAGGAGCAGACACAATTAGCTCGGCCTTTGAGACGAAGCGGTAAGCTATACATCTGCAGGCAGAGGGACACGCAAAGGGGCAGCGTCCAGTCGGCGCTGACGCAACATTAACCCACGTCTTGCTGAAGTGAGGTGTAGGCTGTCCTTGGCGATCGGGACGAGGTTGTGCAGCTCGAAGAAGGTGTTGATGGCAGACAGGTAGGGCTGCAGCGATTTAGCTGCGATGTGCCCTCGCTCCCCGATCCAGGCAACGTACCGAACAACAGTAGCAGTAGTCGCTTCCAGCGGGCTGATGTTCTCGGAGTCGTGGCAGAACTCAGCGAACTGAGACAACCTGCCGGCGTAGCTCTTGAGGGTCTGAGCGCTGAGGGAGCTGGAGAGCAGGTCGAGCGTCCGCTGGCCTAGCTCGTCTGAGCCGAACGCGTTCTGCAGTCGAGATCGCAGTGACGCAGCCCAGGGAGCGATAGCTGCGGGCTCGTCAATTACGTAAGTGCGTCGTTTTACTGACAGAGTTCCACCGGCACGGCTACTGTTCGCAAAGTACTCGGCAGCAACGGTTAGGTTCCCGGCGGTTGGCCGGTAGTTGCTGGACGGGTTTGCAGTAGCTCCAGTACGGGTTTGCGGGGCTAGGTTCAGGAAAGAGGGCCGCCCCGCTCGCCCTTCGCGCTCATAGCGCCTGTCACGTGCGTAACGTACACGCGCGAAACTTGGTCGTTGCGAACCGGTTGTAACACGTAGTGTAACAACCGACGAACGCAGAGATGGGGTTGTAAGAAAGGCGGATGGTTGAGCCGCCATGTGCAAGCGTGCGGATGGTTGAGCCGCACTCGGCTGTAGTTGTAAGAAGCGCCGTACCGAGGAAGGTCTAAATGAAGTTTGCAAGGTGGGGGGGTCAGGTCCTGACACAGGGCGCTCATCCCGCCGTTGAGCTGCAAGGGTGCGTCTTGCGGCGGTCACCGAAAGGTGGCCTCGCAAGGCTCCTGCAGCTCCGACGAGCGGCGCCCCACACCGTCACTCGTGCTCACCTTCGCGGCCACGTCCACGTCCGCCACCACGTCCTCGCCCACGCCCGCGACCTGCAGCTGCAGCCGCTACTCGAGAAGTAGCGGTCGCCTTGGCGCTGATGGCAACGGTCGCCTCGAAGACACGACGCTCGTAGTCCCTCATGAGGTCCCCAAAAATTGCAGAACCCAAATGCTCCGAAGCAGGCTGAAAATGCTGAGCTCGCAGCACGTCCAGAACACCTTGGTCACCGTGCACCCGCTTGATCTCATTCAGTTTCCGCAGGAAGGCTAGACGAAAACGAAACGCCTTGTGGATGGCCTCGGCGTGATTCCGAGCTCTCGCGAGGTAGGGGGTGAAGTCCTGGTTAGTGGCGGGGACGTAAGGTAGCAGCTCGTCGAGCGCCACGAAAAGGGCGGCCATGTGGGCCCCGAAACACGACATCCACAAGTACTCCTCCTGGGCCGGCAGACGCCGATCATCCTGCTTGAGGTACTCGTTCGTTAGGTCGGTGCTCAAAGGGAAAAGTCCAGGCACTCGGCTGACCGGTCGAACGGCCTCGTAACCAGACTTTGCTCTCTGCAGTAGCTCTGGCACCGCGAGGTAATCATCCTCGGCACTCGCGGATTTTGCTCCGACACGGCCGCTCTGGGCTAGCTCTAGCAAGTCGGGGCGCTCTGCGGCTCCCCCGCCGCCTGTCGGCTGTCCCGCGAAGCGCTGCCCTGAGCCGGAGCCATGTGCCCCTTCTCCATCAACAACGCGATCACGAGCCGTCAATTGTGCCACAGCTGTAGCCAGCTCTCGCAGTAATGAAGACTGGGCTCTCATATCTGCGTTCAGCGATTGCAACGTCGGCTCAGCGACGGGTTCTTCTCCATCTGACATAGTAACGCACGGACGTACGGAAGAGACTTTCACACTCGGGTGGCGAGCCGGGTGTGGTCTTGAACAACCTGGGGTGACCTTGCTCGCAACGGGTTACGAGAGAGTTTTTACATCGCTGCGTGGAACGCAGCGAGAACTGGAAGATGGCAGGCTCAGCTGTTCAGGCTGCTTTTATGTCTACTCGTGCTTCACCCAACAAGGGCGCAACAACAGTTACTAGTTCCCGTACCACTGAGCAGCACTTGTAGCTAAAAAGCGGTTAGGTCAAGGGTGGAAACCCCATAAACTAGTTTAGATCAAATCAGCGCCGTCGTAGCAAGAGACGCTGCAACCATGGTTTCGCTGTTGCCAGTGCTGTCCTGGGGCCGGGAAAAGAGAAAACACGTAGCGACTAAATCCTTACTGTAACGCCGCACCCAGCAGCAAATCAAAGCGGGTGCGCCAGTCCTGTCCCGGGGAAAACCCCATATCCGGGCTTGTGTAGAGACTACATGTATTTTTAGGGTGTACCATGGGCTATACATACAATCCGGGACTGCTGTGCGCTGTTCTCAGAGTAATCCTTACTGATTCTTGCTGGGGATTTCTGGCCGTTTGTAAAGTACACGAGCAGTGCCATCGATGTCCTTGTTCTCGTACAGGTCCAGGGCACTGATACTGGTACCGCTCCAAGCGGCTACTGCTGGCCATCTCGGCGACGCAGATGCACGCCAGATGGAGCGGGAAGTGGAGGCTGCGTCGGGCTCGCAAAAGGAGCTGACGGCATTTCTAGACCAGGCCAACAACTCCCGGCTTCGAAATGAGGTGTGCGCTCTCCCTGCCACATGTAGGGAACGGATCTTGTTCAACCAGCTCGACGCGGCGTCAGGCATGTGGACAGTGGCCATCCCCACCGCGCGGACAGCCATGACTCCGCATGAGCTGCGAGAGGTCGCTGCCGGGTACTTCTTTCTGCCTAGCCCGTGCTTGGCCCCGGTGGTTGGGTGCCAGATTATTCTGCCCTCGACGGAGCACAACCCCGTCATTGTTGATCTATACGGCGACGCGCTCATGAACCTCCCGGCGCCTGGAGACGCTCACTGGCGTGTACATCACGACGCTATCGCAGATGCCTTCCGCGATCACTGTGTTCACGACCTAGGTATCGCGGTACGGCGGGAGGTGGATGACTTGTTCCAGCAGGCAGTGCCTCTCGGCAACACCGTACCCCGGGATGAACTCAAGGACCTAGTGCCGGACGCAGAGCTCTCCCTTCCGGCGTTCAACGTCGTGACCGGGAGCTATGATCCCCGGAGCTTGAAGTCCACGCTGCTAGAGTTCCAGACTATGCGGTACGGGGTCAAGTACACTTCAGTGCCCCGGGCCACAGCTGTGGATCGGTTTGAGCGCTCCCTGTTGGGCGACATACAACGGGGGTTGGCTGCGCGGAACGCGGCGTGGCACAACACAGAGCCCGGACAGAAGGGTCCTCTTCGAGACATCCTGGATATGTCGGAGTACACGGGCATGGTCTTCGGCACAGTGGGTGAGGTGAGCAAGGGGGTGCACCGCACAGTGCGTGGTATCGCATGCTTGGCTGCGGACCGGGGTGCCCTCTCATCGCGGGGCACTCGGTGCATCACCCGGGCTCACCAGGAGGCCTTGCTCGCAAGAGATTTCCTTGGGGTCCTTAGCTTGGTGGCCGCTCGAGAGCGAGGGTGCTCGCTGCCTCATCAGACTGCGCATATTCGTCTCCCATCCCGTTGCTGAAGCTGCACAGCACGTCCGAGGATCACCTACACACACACGTGCTCGCGTGGCCCGGACTCTGAACCGTGTGCGCATCACTCATCCATCCCGCCTTATGCGGGATGCGGGCCGCTTTTAGGCTGCTTGCTGTGTTGATTTTCTAATTCTGGGGAACTGCCCTTTTTGTAATTCACACCAGTACCTTGGTAGCGGGAGTGTCCGCTGTGCGGTTCCGCATAATCCTTATATTAAGGATCACAGGTATCGCCAGAGTAGCGCCACCGGGTATAAATACGGAGCGAAACACGTAGTGACTCACAACCACCTGCGTCATCGGCCAACACCCTTCCGCCCACTCCTCTAAACTACCTCGCCGTCTGGGACAGGGAGCAACCGACCAATACGCTTCTGCTTGTTACATACGTCATAAACACCATGGCTTCCCCGCTCTTCCTCGACAGCTGGAACGGCCGCGTTCGGGAGTGCGAGTCGGCAGACACTTCCTTCCGGCACACACGCCTGGCGGTCCACACCCGACGCGACGGCCGCGCGTCGTCCAGCAGCAGCTCGTGCTCCGACGAGGTTGAATCTATGGAGCGGAAGATCGCGCGGCTAGCCACAACCATGGACGGCGAGGTGGAGGTTGCCGAGGTTCCCCGTCTGGACGGATCGCTGACGAAGATTCCCGTATCCCCGTCCTTCTTCCCGAGGCCTTCCCCGGCAATCTTCAAGGTGTCTTCCTCGCCGCGCTGCCCGTTTGCTTCCTTCTGACACGGGCCGCCTGAAGAGACGCCAAACTTCATGGACGCGATGCTGTGGGCAACACGTATTGTTGGCAACCAAAGCACATGACACGCCATGAAACATGCCTTTCGGTTCTGTTTACTGCCGCAGTGCATAATAACCGGTGGCCCGGTGCGCCTGTCTCGACCCCGGATGGCTGGGCCGGCCGGAATCCCGGGCACTTGCTCGGCGAGGCCCTGGCCGAGTCTATATAATCACCATGCGTAGGCTGCTACGAGTATCATCTACCTACTCAACACAATAGATGGACACATATTCTTCATGTCAGCCAAATGAAGCCTCGATTGTTCTATACCGAGCTCACTCCGCCGCGTTGGCGATTCGGCCTCGAGCGAATTTATTGGCAGAGGGATTATTCCTCGCGACTACAATAATCCCAATGTACAGGTAAATGTAAATGACACTCGTCCTTCGTACACATTTCTTGCTCGCCCCCGAAGACGAGGAGACGCCGGCAATGGCCGCAACAGTACGCTTCATATAGTAATTACATGAGCTAGCAGCAGAAGGCGATATCGGAAATCACCAAAATAAAAGGCAATCAGAAAGGTCCTCTACAGCGACTGCGGGGTGGAAGCAGTAACATGAGAAGACGCAGAGTGGGCACGAGCACACGCATCAGACTTGGCCATCTGCACACCGGCAGAGAGAATGCCGCCCAGGGTACCATGCACGCAAGCCGAGACCCGCTGCAACAGCCCCCGCCGTGTGCGCGACAGGTGACGGCGGAACTCAGCAGGTTGGCCGGCGACAAAGTTTCGAAGTGCGCTTCATATCACACGCCGCCACTGCACCGTGCTGCGAGTTCGGTTGCTCCCAGTGGCCTGCCAGACCGGTCGTCTACGGCATCGCACACATGTCACAGTTGTGAGCAGTGCACTGAACGGCGGTGCCCGGGGACCATCGGGAAGTTTCTATCGTAGGCAGGCCTTAATTGAATCTGCGCCGCTAAGTGCAGCAGAACCTGCCCATATCTACCAGGGGATCTTACTAGTACCAGAGAAACAATCGTGCATACTCAGGCTGCATTCGGGACACCCTGTTCCTACACCTCGTCGGAGTCAAACACACGGCGACCCCGTTGGTTCTGCCCTCGGCTCAGCGCCTCAGCCTGTCGTAGAGGCCACCTGCGCGGCCAACATGCCTGGCGTTTGCAGCGGTCTGTGCGGCTGCCCGCTGCCTCAGAGTGCGGGCAGTGCGCAGCTGCGGGCGCTTCATTGAGCCGCTGTGGCTGCAAGCCCAGTGGCGGTGCATGCCCCCTCCCTCTCGGCGAGGTGCTTCCAGCTCAGTCCGCGCCAGGTATGCGGCCACAAGGGGGGAACAGTCAGCAGAGACATGACCACCTTCATGAGCACTCAGTCATCATATCCACTCGAGACAACTCAATGCAGACAATTAATTCAATAAAGGGAATTACCATGCAATGCAAGCCACAAACATACGTACCTCGCTGTTTGCGTACGAACAAACGCCTCGATTTCCAATCTTGTTGGCGGTCTGCACATGGGGCTGCTCAGATGGTACGGACGGGGGCCGGGGTGCAGCGGCCGCAGCAGGCCACACGCCTTCGCCCCAAAAGCTGTCCTCCGCATCCGGGACTGGCTGTAGAGCTGGCGGGTGCGCGGACTCGCCCAGGCTGCCTTGCCCATTATGCGAGATGCCATCGCCTGCAGCGTCTGCCTCACGATTGACTGCGAGACGGCGGGCATGTATGCGGAGGATCCCGGCTTTAAGCGTTGCGATGACATGCCGCACCGGTACCAGGTGGTACGTGCACAAGCCTTGCAACATGTACCTCTTCCCGCAGTGATTCGAGAAGTACCGTCTGCGCATCCTGTGCTCGGTCCCCCCCTCTGCCCTTCCACCATCCTCCTCCCTCACCTGTGCATCCCCATCCCCATCGCCTAGAGCAGGCGTGTCCTTTGTGCCGTCAGCGCCGTGTCTCCCGCTAACCCCCCCTCCACCCCACCACTGTTTCACCCGCGCCTGCAGGCAGGCGCCGTGCGCTTTTTGTCCAGCGTGGGCTTTGATTTAAACAAGTGCTTTTCGCGGGCGTGCCGTTCATGCCGATCAGCCTGCAGGACACCAAGCTGGCGTACGCAGAGGAGCCACAGCGCGCCCCGCAGGGTCCCCCCCACCTCAGCATCATGGTCAAGCGCGTCAGGAGCGTCGTGCAAGCGTGGCTGCAATCGACCGGGCCCACGATGGAGCTAGAACGCACATGCCCGTTCAGGCGGAGCGTGCTGCACGAGGTGGGCGTTGCGCCCACCGGCAAGGCGGCATGCCCATTACTTATCCATGCACGACATGCAATGCATACACACCGCGCACTCTGGGCGTACATCCAAACATGACGCTGCAGAACTCCAAGAATGCATCACAACTCCCACTACGCCAACCACATGGTTCCCTACAGCAGATTATGCATGCTGCTTGCTTGGTGGTGTAGGATGTTGGCTGTTGCGTGTTTTGAGTGATTGTGAGACGGAGTGAGCGAGAGAGAGATCGAGAGAGATGTCGGCTTGGTAACATCAAAGTATATGCATAATATTGTACAATAAAGTACGGTCCGCGGGGCTGAAACAATAAGGAATGTTTTGCACCTTCACATCGGAGTATTTTGTGCTGTATTCTAAATTTTGTCTCCGGTTTTTGGAAGTTTTTCCTCTTCACGCGCGAGGGGGAGGGAGGGGAGCGAAAAAGTTGCTTATCCGAAGACCTTTTTTGTTGGTACGGCAAGTGAGTAGCTTCCCAGCCAGTAGTTTCCCAAATGTATACGTGAGCATTACAAGTTCTCAAGTTATGGAGTTCATGCAGTGTTCAACCTTGCCTTGCCTTGCCGTTATTCCGTTCGCGATGGCCTTTGAGCTGCGTGCCCCCAAGCCCGGACTCGTGGCTGACACGGGCGCCCGTGCTGCAAGCGCTATCGTAGTTGGCGGCGGGCAAAGAGCAGCGTGGGAAAGGCTCTTTCTACATGGAGGAGGACGCGGCGGGCGAAGGCGGCACGCAGACAGCGCTGGGCCTGGTGCGCGCGTCCGCGGCGGCGGTGGCCGGTGTACGGGAGAGGGAGGCGCAGCGCTGTGAGGAGAGCATCTGGGATGCGGCGGGTAGTGAGCGGGGCCCGGGGCCGGTTAGTGGCAGCACGCGCATGCCGGGCTTTATCTTTCAACTTTTTTCGCGACGCATGTAACAACGTCCCCCGGGGCAATTATTGCGTTAACTAGAGAAATAATGAACTCCTGCATGCTGTCTACATGTTTGTGTTAGCCAGCTTCCACACGCCATCAACCAGCCGCCGGATAGGAAGCCTAGACAGCACAAACGCATTCGCCGCATGGTGTAAAAACACTAATCGCTAAGCATTTGGTATGACCTAACGTCCCCCCTCGCCCGGCGCGTGGTTCTCGAGTCACATCGCACCCCTTCGTCCGCCACTTCAAAGTGCAACAAGACTCATTCCGCAGCGGTAGCCTTCCCGGTGCCCCCTTTTTGACCGCCCGGCGCTACCCCTTCTTCGTCAATCTACCGCTCTCTCCGTTCGCTCTTCAGTGACAAAACCAAACTCAACTTTGAAATGTTCTAAACTCGTTTACGGGGTTTCTTCCTTTCCTACCTGCTTTTTCGGCTACCGTTGCTGCTAAGTGGTACGGGTTTCTAGGTCACCTGTCTTTGCGCCCCTTGTGGGCGTAGCACGAGTAGACATGAAAGCAGCCGTAACAGTTGAGCATGTCATCTTCCAGATTCGCTGCGTTGCACACAGCAGCGCCCCCAGTGACTCCGTTGTCCCTCCACGTTTTCAACCTTCCTGACAGCGATTTCGGCTCTTGTCAGTGTATAACAGCCTGCGCGACCTTTTTGGCAGCACTAGACTCAACTTTGAAATCGGCCGGGCGCGGGCACGACGCGCCGGTAGCCGCGCGTATACTCATACGCGTACGGCCGTACGTGCCGTACAGGGGGAGGTACATCCTGGGATGAGGACCCCCATGATCAGATAGCTTGTTTCTAGCCCCCGGGACAGGACTTACAGCAGTGAAAAACCAGGTGAGACCCTTGCATTATAAAATTACAATTTTAAATGTCTGCTCGGTACTCGTCAGAACCGGTACCACATGTGTTCAGTTTTAAGGATCAATATGTATTGCCATACGATATTGAGGCAGACGCCGTGCCTACTGTTCGACTTTCCACGGTGACTACGCTCTGTGCATCGTCAGTGAGCGAGCTGCGACAGGTCGGCCTGGCCTGACGCTTTGTGCATCAGTACCGACGCGAGCAATATTATTTCCAGGGTGAGTGAGATAAATATCCCAAGTGGAGATATCCAAAGCAGCGGGTAGTGGCAATTTCGTATACACCAAATATTGTACAGGCAGTCGCTATCACGGCGCACCCACCGACCTACCCCCTAATGGAGGTTGTAGCGATATAAATATGTACGAACCATGTAAGATTAAAATTGTCAGTAATTTACGCAGTATTGCACATGTTGACGGCGTAAACCGCGGTCAGGCGACTACCATGTGCAACACTCATCGATCAACGCCCCGGCGACACGCGTGGTCTTCCTACTGGCGGCATATACTCGGCGTCGCGAAAAGTTTTCCCGCGCAAATGTTAGCATGCATGCCAGTCCCATCCAGCCAACAGCGCTCGCGGTCGGGTGGGTCTCGACAGCGAGACGACCGCTGTGCAGCATGTCCAAGACTGCGAGACCATCCACGCCATCGGCGGTGTATGACAAGCGGGAAAAAACGGAAGGTGGGTGGGCGGAAGACATGCATGACAAGCCGGCGCAGGCGAAGCGCAGCAGCCGCTCGACAGCTCCGCGGCTGGCGCCTACGCGGCAGCTGAGGCGGGAGCCGAACCACTACCCGAAGGAACGGAAGGGGCGACAAAGGAGGGAGAGGCCGATGCTATCGAGGAGCCAGACGCGGCGACTTGTGGAGAGGGCGATGACAACGACATCGGGCCGCGGTAGGACAGCCGGGAGGTGATAAAGCTAAAGAACAGTGTCGCATCGTTACATGCCGCGCTCGCGCAGCAAAAGAGCAAGACCGCGGCGCGGCTCAACAAGCTCAAGGAGTTACATGCGCAGTACGAAGAGCTCGTGCTCACCGTTGAGGCGGAGGACAGCAAGTGGCGGAAGCTTTACATCGCACCAAGCAGCGCAAATATAATCTATCGGGTAGCGGAGCGGTTCGGGATTGCTATGACGGAGCTGGCGGATGACGTGGGAGAAGCCGAGAGAGAGCACAAGGCCAACGAGCATTTGCGTGAGAACAAGTCTCGCCTCCTGGCCTTCGCTAGCCTAGTTGCGGCATAAGTTTCCGGGGACGCAGAGGAGGAGCGGGCCGAGGGCCGCCAGATTGGAGAGACAGGTCGGCAGGCGCCCTCAGCGTCCTAACGGCCGGCAATCCGCAAGACGATCGGACGGCCTCGGCGTGAGGAGCGCTGCAACTCCCCAGCCCTGATCGCACAGACCAAGCACCTACAGTTTCAGCGGCAGCAGCGGTAGCTGCAACGCACGAAACGGTTGAGAAGTCGCTTGCGGGTGTCAACGATGAAGACGTTCTCGCGATCCTCGAGTCGTTCTTCAAAACACATCGCAGTCTGCTGTGGACAGCCATAAACACAAAGGTTGATCCCAAGGTGGCGGTTCAGGCGGAGAGGATGCGGTGGCAATGATACATGAGCACATGCCAATGCCATGCATGCTGCGCGCTGGGCGATCTATGTGGCCAGACAGGGCCGCACTTTCACCCCGCCGTGCGCCTTTGATTAGCTACCTCCGTCGCTTCCTCATATCGACTGCTCCCCTCGCTTCCTAGGTTGGACTTTGTAGTCCGGCGGCAGTAGCGGGATGTAGGCAGCGCCGCATCAGTATTGCTCTTGGGACAGCTCATGATGCATTGCAAACAAGCAATCGATGGATCACTTGTTACTACCAATGACAGAGACCGCCATGCATCGCTGAAACACCATGCTATCATGGGTAGCGCCGTGTGTGTGTGTTGGAGAGGGGTTGGGCGGCAGCACTGGACACGGCTAGGCATTGGCGACACACCGGCGGGTAAAGCAGCCAGTGGGAGGGTCGTGTACTCCTCTGTTTGCAACCGCCATGATGTTGGCTAATGCTCGGTAGTCCGTGTTGTGTGGGTAATCTCCGCGCAGAGAACCCTCGTAGAGCCGCAGTCCTTTTGCAATGTGGAATCAATATCACATGAACACGTCAACATGTCTACACCGCCATCACATCAATGGATACACACACCCACATGGCACATTTGCCTGTCCTCGTGGAATAAGGCGTACTCATCATAGTTGACGTTTGGTCGCATGACAGCGAAGGTGTCGGCTGAGATGGCTTGCCATTGGCGAGGGATAGTGACCCGATACTGGTCAAACACTAGTGGCAGCCTGGGATATTGTTGATATGGTAGGTTGAACGAAATCGGATTCCAGAAGGCGGGACAAGTAGCGGTGTCGATGGCGCGGCGAGTTGACTCGGCGCGCGAAGAGCTATGTTGGTGCTACGGCGGGCGGAGACGAGGGACGTGGGGCGGGCCGCCATCTCGGTGTGATCACGCCCACACACGAAAAAAAATCTCCAGACGTAGATCTAAGCTGCTCATATGAACGTTGAAACTTAGTGGGGGGGGGGGGGGGGGGGGGGGGGGGGGGGGGGGTGGAGGTTGCCCGAATCATGCCCGCGGCGGCGGTTGGGCAGTTGAAGCTCATAGAAACAATATTGCGGACAGAGCAGCCGTCAGGTTCGATAGTGACCCATACTGGTCAAACACTAGTGGCAGCCTGGGATAGTGCTGATTTGGTAGGTTGAAATCAGATTCCAGGAGGCGGGACGTGTAGCGTTGCCGATGGCGCGGCGAGTTGATCTTTGTTGGTGCGACAGCCGAGGGACGTGGGGAGGGTCGGCTGGGTGTGCCGTGGGCGAGAAGCAATCATGGCGCCCACAAAGCAACATCACGCCCACAAACAAAATAATCTTCAGATGTAGGTCTAAGCTGCTCATACGGACCTTGGTCTGCATGCCAAAGGCAGCGTGCATGGTGCCCGAGATCCCCCGCCGGAATGAGTCGAGTTGGATGTGTCGCGGAAACCGACGAAAATCGACGCCGCTCGGCTAAATGTGCATGCCGCCGTAGTGGGACTGCGGGCCTTAAACGAAATGACACAGCCGGAAACTCGGCCACGGGGGACTTACTTGGGGTACAATGGGTCAGGGGGTTCATCTCGGAAAGACTAGCAGCACGCGTGATTGGGCGAGGGTTACAACGGAATGTCGGTGGGCATGTGAGATGTGCCCGCCGTAGTGCAGGATACATGCAACGGTATAGCGCCGCGATGCGCGGAAGTGAGACAGCAAACTGTAGAAAGAACGCACGGGTATGGTAGATCCGTATAATCGCTAAACTCACTATATTATTAACACCGTGCGGGTGCGTTGTAATACTTGTATTCCGAAAACGCCGAAGCCTCTCGTTTTTGCACCACGCCCCTAAACACCACCTTTATGTACCTACGGTGGACGAGACCGTCTCACTAGGGCCCCCGGCCTGAATGATCCGAAGGGGCGAAGGGGGGAGGCGAAAGGGGGCGAAGGGGGGAAGGAGGGGGGGCGTGAATTACATCGGATGTACTTCTACGAGTACATAATCTATGGATGCTCATCTCCGCGCGTTACGCTCGCGCGGCTACTCTTATACTATGATAGTGTACTGCACTCGCTACAAGTACCAGTTGGTACCGGTCACCGAGCTGAGTAGGCGGGCGGCTAGGTATAGGTACCCGCCATCCATCGGCCCATCATCGGCATACTCAGTCGTCACCGCTTCGGCACCAGTCCAGACGCGTCCAAACCCTTCCATGCGAGTCACCAACTACCTCTAGAAACTGCCAACGACAAGGCAACAATCAATAGTTGGTATGGGCCTAGGGGAAGTGGGCCAGCATCGTCCACTGTGGCAACCGTGACGTACGGGATCGTGGTGCCTCACTTGTAGATGGATTCGTCCCGACCGCCGCTTGAGGCGACGAGCTCTCAGATCGCCCGCTTTCCATGCTCGGACGTGTGGCACTTGATCTGAATACCGTGAAGGCACCCCTCCTCGTGCCTCATGAGCTTGATTCCGGGAGGCTTTAGGCAGATGCACGGATATTTCGTGTTATTCAGTGCCGGTTTCCTTGCGAGCCCGTAGATGTGTTTAGTCAGCTCCTCGGGTAGCCAGTGTGTCGAGCTTGGTGTTTCTCTTTGAACCAGTCATGATACCACCGTTGACACGTCTGCAACTACCGCTCGGGCCTAACGGCGAGGCTAACAATGGTGCGTATAGCGAGGGCATGGTAGTTCGAGGCCGACAACGCACGCCAGTCTCGGGTACAACTCATATAGAGCCCCCCCCCCCCCCCCCCCCCGCTTGCGATGGGTTCAATTAATCGACTCATGATGCGGCCTAACCGCGCTTCCACCCAAACGTGTCGATTGGTCGCATGCAATGCTGTCGAGGGCGGGCGGGGGCGATAATACATTGTGCACGTGAGAGGCGTTCTGAAGTAATAGGACGGAGGCGGTAAGCGGCGGGAATGGATTGCGCTAGAGCGGGGGGTTGTGGCACTTGTAGGGCGGCGTTCGTGACAAGTAGGCTTAGGTGCATGTTACGACTAGCAAACTCAGTGGCCGCGGGGGGAGCTGGCATGTCTGGGAAGTACGGGGGCATGGGTTGATGGGCCGGCGCGGTAGAGAGCAATGTATGGCAACGGGGCACTATGCATACCCCTATAGTGTAGATGACGACGATACACAAACGGTTGTCATGCGCTACCATGTATACTAACATACACTGTGATGGGGATAATCTTGTACGAGTATGGAGGTCGTGAGTGCAGGGTTGTACATACAATGTGCCACTACCCATAATCACTACTTGATGGGTGCCGTATTCAGAAGAGGAAGTGTATTGGCACTCACTAGCACCAACCAATGTAGCGGCATGTGGTGGCGCCTGCGTGGCGGGCGCTGTCGGCGAGCTGGGCTTGTGAGCTTGGGTGGAGTTGTGAGGAAGCACCTGCATAGGAATTGGGGGTACGCGTGAGTTTAGTTTGACCATGCAATAATTCACGATTCAAACATTACGTCATGTCCGGTTGACACGCAGCATGCGCATAGTCATATATAAAGCAGTGTCAATGGCGAGGGCGTCACCAATAGAAACAAGAGTCATCATCTGTTGGGTAGGGCGGAGAAGCTCAGCGGTGTTCTGGTTCAGGGTTGACACAGCTGCGGGTAGTGGTGTTGACGCTTGCACGGCAGCCACGCTCTGTATGAGCAGAGCGCCTAGAGTTGACAACGCACTGGATGCACCCCTCGCCGCTTTAGGCTTAGTGATCCCGCCGGCCTTCATACAAAACAGTTAGCGACTACTGAACGTTTTTTACACCCCCGGCCAATGCAAAAAATAGCACCGGCGTAACGGCAACATGATGGGTTTGTAATCCAAACCAGTACATGTATGGGTATTACTATACCCCGCCGCTCGGCTGCGTTATCGCGTAAATTATAAAGCGGTGGTGCCCGGGCCGGGTATGCAACGAACTCACCGCGCGAAAAAAATAAGCAGTACGAAAAGTTTAGGAAAAGCAGTACAAGGATATCAACACAAGCCGCTTAGAAGTAGTGGACTGCAACCCGCGCGCGAGGCGGGAAGCATGAATCAGCGTTGTACAACTACAGATATGATATCTGTCGTTTTATTTGCTGCCTATTTCTCCCCCGGAAGGGGGGGAGGGGGGTGTGAGGATATATCCTATATATACCCTCACTAACCCTAATCAACCATAGCACACATTAAGGCGCGTAGCGCGCGCACCACTTGTAGTGGCTGCGCCTGCGCCCTGTCGTCCGCACTGCGCCCGCTGATATATCAGCGCGGCGCCCTGCCGGACTGTAATCATAACATTCTCACCCTCACAACCTTGGAGTAGCACAGACTCTTGCCACCATAAGCGCATACCCTCACATTTGGTGCTTCTACCTACTCCTTCGCTCTCTCGCGAGTCTTCCACAGTCACACTGTAGCTTTTTATCGTATCATATCTGCGGGCGTTGAAGATTACCCCGCCGCGAACGTGGTCGGCAATTACCCCGCCGAGACCTGTCATACGCGGTTCACCCGCCGATTCGTGACTGCCCTTTCAGAAGGCAGCACGGAACATCACTATAACCTGTCCTTGTCGTGGACTCCACCTTACTGTAACTTCACTTCCCTCTCCGACAGCCGATTACCATATACCTGCAGCTTCAGCGCCACCTGAGCGCTTCTGCGGGACATCTGTGGACAACCGAAACTCGGAGATTACCCCGACGCAACTCATCCTGTGGACCCCGAGGCGTCGCTTTGTTATTATCGTATGAGCCAAATCGAGATCAGTCACCTATCAGGTAACTCCCACCCTGACACTCACCCTATTACCCGTTGACAGCAGACAACGATATACAATAGTAACTCAGCACAACCATATACTGTTGCGTCGCAAAACCATAAAGCAAACGATATTGGGACAGCTACGGCTCTCGACTGAACCATATTCAGCAGGTTGAACCCTGCTTGTGATTACTATATTCTGAACGATATTTGCCAAGCATGGCAGCTGCGGACGAAACGATAAATGGCCGCCCGAGGGGGGCTGATGATGATATTCCTGCGGCAAGCAGGGAGGACCACCCACCAACATATGTTACCGTAGTTGTGCACGATACACCCGCCGACAATATTGATAAGCAGCTGAATGTGCTTATCTTACCATATTCTCAGCAAGCTACTCGTTTTTACTGGCTGCCATATGCTCGGATGAACCCTCAGAGTATGGAATTGTTGACGGCAATTGATGATATATGTTTGCAACAGCTGAATCTTAGAGTGGTTGAAAGCCACTTACGTCTGATTGCTAATGCCCTCATTGACACCACAAACCGAAACATATTGCGACAAAACATGGACCTTCGTCCATGGCCTGAGAAATTTTATCATACTGTGTATGCCTTGAATTTACCATCCAGCCTGTTTTATCGGTTGGTACCCAGAAGGGCCGACACAAATTATCCAACTGTAGTGTCGGCTCGCGTGCCAGACTTGACGACCACCACACGTTATCATATATCGTGGCGAAAACTGTATCATACTATATTCAACTATTACGATAATGAAATCTACTTTAATGGCGTCATGCACGAGAAGCTCGACCCGCTCGTCGAGAGTTGCCAACCATATTTTCACAATATTGACCACTTTTTCTACTGTAATTATATGCCTTTTCTTTAGACTGTTTTCACAGCCTATTGAGGGCATCTGCTAGAGAGGCAGACATTACTATAATCAAACTTACTATATTCCTCAGAAGCAATGTTTGCCTGAGGTGTCGCTGATGACCAGGACCTGGCTTGATAACTGTATGATAATTATGATAATGCAGGTCAGAACGATATGTCAGATCCGGAGGAGGAGATCATCTCCAACCCTCCTGCTTCTAACAGTAAGCCAGAGACTGCTGGACAGCAGTCTCATCCAGAAAATGATACTTCAATGCATGCTGCCTCGGAACCGAGTCAGCAGAGCTCTGGCTCTGGTGCCAGAAAGCAACAAACCCCAACCATACAGAATGACGATATGTTCCCATCTGGATTCCTGACCTATTACGATATGCTGCGCGAAGATGGTGACTATATTCAAAATATGATACTGGGTTTCCAATCCAATGAGTCATGGACTACTATAAACAGCCTTCGCCAAGCAGGCGGTCTGATTCTTCCTTTTATGAATGCAGACCTTACACCGTATCAGGACATGATATTGAACATCT
>VCJN01001020.1:0-77028 GCA_006384855.1 Tetraselmis striata | reverse complement strand
TGTGGCGCGGCCCTCTGCAGGGGACCGGGAGGGTACCGGGACCAGGGACAGGTCCGCATACGCCTCCACGCAGGAGAGGCCGGGGAAGGTGGGCGATGGCGGCAGCTGGACCGCCTTGAGGGGTCCACCCCAGCTCGGACTAGAGCCACCGAGCGCCAAGATGACTACTGCTGCGGCAGTTAGCAGGCAAGAGAGCCAGAGCACCAGCAGGGCAGGCGGACACCAGCAGGGCGCGGCGCGCGGCGGCTGGTATCCTCCAGCGTGCTCCGCGGCCGCCGCCGCGCCGCTGCCCTTCCCGGGCATGAGGTGCGGGAGGCGCGGGGCGCAGCCTCGTTGGGACAACGACGAGATAGCGTGCGCCGGGGCTCAGCGCGGGGCGACGACAACCAGACGGGGGTGGCCAGCAGACGGCACCCCGGGTTAAGAGACGCGGACCAGGGCGGCACTTTGCTCACGGGCACAGCAGGCCATGGACGCTCGAACCGCCGACACTTTGGACACTTTGGCCATATGGACACTTTGGCCGATCCTCGCGTCAGGTGAGCTTTGGCTGGCGCTGAATTTCGCGCCCCGGGCTGCGCCTGCGGTAGTAGGTGCGCGCCAGTGATAGACGGCGGCAGTCGGCTGCGTTGTGGCCTGCCGAGTCGACAGTCGGCTTTGGGCGCCCAAGTGGCTGCGTCGCCCCAGTGAAAGTGGAATGCCACGGCAAGGCTGCGACTCTTGGCAAGGCAAGGACTCGTGCCGACTGCAATAAGGATCGCCTGGAGTCCGGTTGCGATTCGCCGTCTGCGGAACTGCGGCGCCGCCGCTGATGACTGACGACGTATGTAGTCGGAGCTTCGCGTCGCGCGCGCGAGCGACTAGCAAGCGCACTGGAACTCGTACCAGGCTCGTACTGGTGCTGGCGCTAGTAGTTAGTATATTACGACAGCATATGGTGCTTTCCGATATCGCCTTCTGCTGCTAGCTCATGTAATTATCTTTACAGCATATGGGTGCTGCTTCCACCGCGCAATGGCTGTGGTGGACGGTTCCTATTGCCTTTTCGGGTGGTTTTCCTTATCGCCTTTTGCAGGTAGTTCATGTAACTAGTATATACGACATACCAGTACTGTAGGACAAGGAAGGACTACTCTGTTTTGCTGGCAACCTTGCATAGTTGCTTTATTTAGTTCTGTTTGTGGTGCGCATACGTAAAAATGCACCACGAAGGACTACCTTCCCTCGACGCTACCCCGTGTATAGAGGTAATTTATTACTAACCCATCAACTAGTGGTAAGTAAAGTTCGCCCCGGGACATCGGCCGAAGCCACCCCAGCACTTGACCTCTTGCGCCAACTGCAGTCGTAGGTCTCGCATAGCCCGTAGACCATTGCCTCATTCGAACCCGAAGGGCTAATCCATCAACCGGGAAACCCTGGACACACCGAGACGATATTGCCTAAAATACATTGGCCAGGAGTCGAACCCAGGACCTCTCGCGCACGAGACGACCGCTCAACCGAGCGGACATGGGATGTTGCAACTAGTAGTGGTACCCGTACGAAGAGTCGACGAGTGCAAGCGGTCGGTGTAGTAAGAATAGTCGACGTCGACGTCGACGTCGTACCGGTAGTCGACGTAGAAGTCTTAGTGGTCGTAGTGGTATGTAGTAGTGGTAGTAGTAGTCGTAGTAGTCGCGTCGTGGGGATGCGAGCCTGCGAGTACCCTGTACATTATAATCGGCCGTGGAAAGAAATGGACCCCGGTTTCTCTGACGATGTGTATGAGATCTTTGAAATCAGTGTTGGCCAGAGCTCAAGCCGAAAGAAATCGCTTCAAAGATCAAGAAGATATGCCAAAAACGGAATTCAACATAGCCGAGCGATCGGCATTCAAGCTACAACCACAATTTATGTGCGATAAGCCAATATTCAAACAGATTATCGACCCTGTCTCATATTGGCCGTTTTTGGCGATTACATGGTTCGTTGGATATGGCAAGACATCGCTCATGATTTTTCTTTTACATGAAAAAGGATTATTCATTTCAAGGCGTTTCACCACGTGCATGTCATGATTCCTCCTCACAGCGTGGCGAGCATAAAAACAATCCTTTTGAAGGTCGCGAATGAATGTACGAGCTGGATTACGAGACACTTGAGACCATCCGGGAATCGGTTCGAGAAGTTGGAGAGAAGAAAAACAGTAGTCTCTTGATCCTCGATGACGTCACAGTCGCGCTGACGGATAACGATATGCATCGCGAGCTGAAGGATGTCATTTTTAATCGGCGGCAATGCCGCCTTTTGATTGTGGTCCTCGTACATAGTCGCTCTCGATCGGGAAATCTTTGTCTCATTTCGCAACGTTTAAGCCTTGGAACAAAGAATATATGCCGCAATCTTCGAAGTGCTGTGTAACTGTGTAGCAGTAGGCGATGGACTACCCTGTACCGCCTCTAGATACATACATACAGTATACAGCAAGTTAACCCATTGCAGGAATGCATACACTACATGTACAACACGATACATGTGAGGCGCTACCTTGGCGGGGCTCGCGAGTGGAATCAAGAAAAGCCGCAAGGATCAGTCGTAGTAGTTGCTACATTGTACAGCCCCGCGTCCGCCGACCCGGGGCCGGCGTGCGTTGAGAGACGAGCGGCGAGGCGGACGGGCGACGGTCGTCCGGCGTCCGGCGACGGACGACTGACGGCGTCCGGGTTCGGTCCACGCGGCAGGCTCGGCGCTTCGCGCCATGCCCGCCCCGTAGACCTGACGAACGGCGATGACCGGCCCGACCGGCGGCGGCCGGGCGGCCGGTACCCGTACTGACACACGTAGTCAGCAAGTAAGTAGCGCGGCGGTTATTTTGGCCGGCGCGGAATAATGACGGAATCTATAACAGGTACGTTTTCGATCTATCTAATAATATATGCGAAACCGTTTGGAAGGCTGGTGACAGACAGACACACTGATAGACAGACTTACAGACTCACCTCGTAGATATGTATGGTAGGATTTAGCGGAGTGATATACATGGTATGGTGTAATTTACGTGGTTGCATGTGCTAGCTGCAACATTCAAGAAATCCATACAGAAATCCCGAAGGAAATCCAGCTCAGGATTACGGGCCACCAGAGGCGGGAACCGCCATGGCAGTCACCGACCAGGCGTCGCCAGCCGCCACCCGCCGCTCCACGCAGTAGGGACGCTCTCCACAGCACACAATCCCGGGCCACTCCAATAGCGGCACTAAGCCGAATGTGAGGTGCATGCGCCGACAAGAGAGGAGCTTTGAAGAGGTCTCGAAGCAAAGAGCGAAATTGGGGGGTTCAACCCAGAACGGGGCGCCACGGGCGGGTTACCGACGCGGACCTCCTAGCGCCAAATCTGCCGCCAGCTCGGTCGCGTCCCCTTCCGCCGAACGTAGATCTCCTGCCCCAGCACAACATCCCGGGCCAGCGGCACTAGGCCGAATGTGAGGTGGAGGCGCCGACAGGACAGAAAGGGAGAGGGTGCTCAACGAACGGTGAACGAGAAAATGACCGGACCAGCAACGACATAAAACGCCGGTGTCCAGCTCGCACAGCTCCTCCGCGGCAGTGGGAGCACGGGCGGGTTCAACGCTACCAAGGTGCCACCCGTGCACGAGCCCCGCCCCCATCCCCAGCCGGGGGTGGAGGCGGACGGAGGGCTCGCGATTCAGAGGGCCGAGGACGGTCGCCGGGTCCACCCAGGCAACGGGTGGGTGGGGGAAAAGGCGCGATATGGTATGGTATGGTATAAAATGGTTTAAATGTGGAGTTACGGGTACGTACTGCACCGTACGAATATAACTACATGCAACTCCCGTTGGACTACTAAACGAGAAAATTAAACGCACGCAATTACTAAAGGAGGAAATTAAACGCACGCAATCGAGCAGCTTGATCCAAATGAACAGGCCAGACCATGTCCGGATATACGGACGGATATCATCCGGGTACTCGGTTATACCCGCCGCGAGTACCCGGGTAGCCAGTCGGTCTGTCTCGCGACATATGAAACGAGTATTACTCGTCCCTTGACTGGCTACGGATACTCAGAGGATATCGCGCGGGTGCGGCACTCGAGTCGTCACTTGTGGATGTTGGAAAACTACCCGCACACGCGAGAAATTTAATCCTTACCAGCATTAAATTTAAAATATCATTCATAATAAAAGGGTACATATTTTCATTACCAGTAGACCCACCCGTCGCGGGAGTGTGGAATCCAGACAGCCGCAACACACCGGTTCCCTGGGTACTCGCTAAATGAAATCCTCCCGGGGTTTAAGCTGTGTATAGCGGGGTCCCAATCCTGAGATGTAACTACCGAAACGAGTGCGAATAGTGATTAGCGTCCGGTTGATACAGTCAAATATAACGTCATTTGATGAAAACTCAGAGCCCACGTGACCACCCGTCTCGCCAACCCATCCCGCCCCACCGATGCCAGTCGAACACACCGGCCGGCACCATCACGCGCATACCGCGGTAGCAGCGCGCTAACGTAGTCATATGGTGGCGTTCAGGTGCCTCGTCTTGTGTGTCGCGGGCAGGGATGGGGCTGGCGGCGGGATGATGAGGGAGGAGCGCGAGCGGTCACGTGCTAATATTTCGCACGCAGCGCGTGCCACGTAGCCAAAAAGCGTTGCCAGCTACACATCTCGGATTTGAGCCCCGGTTACGGTCTTCAGAAACGAGTACCTACGCGAACCGGTGTGAAGGATCAGTCGTAGTCGCTACACTGTACAGCCCCGCGTCCGCCGACCCGCCGACCGGGGCCGACGTCCGTCGACGGACGGGCGTCGAGACGGACAAACGACGGCGTCCGGGTCCGGTTCACGCGGCGGGCTCGGCGTTTCGCGCGATTCCCGCCCCGTAGACCTGACGAACAGCGACGACCGACCGACCGGAGGCGGCCGGGCGGCCGGTACCCGTACCGGTACAGTAGGTAGTAGGCGCGAAGGTTATATTACGCGGAATTATGACGGAATCTTTGACGGATACATTTTCGATCTATATAATAATATATGCGAAACCGTTCCGACCGTCGGCGACAGACTCGCGCACAGACTCACCTCGTAATGGTAGGATTGTCAGCTAACACCCCAGCACGAGTAAAGTATGCAAGTAGATCGCGCGCCGCTGGTATGGATAGGACTGCACGTAGTACGGGTAGCGAGTAGGAGTCGCTCAGTGCAGGCATGAGGGTCACGCGCGTAAAGATTGCGACGACCTGCCGCGTCCCGGTATCCGTTGACACACATGGTACCCGTACCAGTACGACCTAAACGACCTTTTAGGCGGCTTGCTGTGTTGATTTTCTAATTCTGGGGAACTGTCCTTTTTGTAATTCACACCAGTACGACCTAGCGCGCGCGATTGTAACAGCAGTTTCTAGTAGCTTCTTATCTCCATATGGTCGCTGTGTTGCTGATGATGATGTGAAATAATCAGCCCCAAGTACCCGTGGCAGCACACGACGACGAATAATAACGCGCGATTATAAGGATTAGTCGTACGGGTACATAGGGTAGGTCGTCGCATACTGTACTACTATTTGACAGTAGTAGTCGCTAGTTCTTGGTCGCCCCCGGCCCGAGGCGGGATAGGACTGGCTACAGTGAAACCCTTGCGCGCGTGCGTTTGCGGGTAATCGCTGCATTTTTATATTAGGCCTATATGACACTGGACGTGCTCTACCGGTAGACCGCTCAACCGCCGTAATTCCTACACGCACAGCGCGCCACGTCGCAAAAAGCAAATGGCGACTGGCCAATCACCATGTAGTATTTTCACTTTTTCAGTTCCTTTTTGAGCCCTCAGAACGGTATGACACGGGAACACCTCTACCGGTCAAACTAGGCGCTACCGCCTAACCGAGCATCGCACGACCACCCGCACTTGCTGCTCGGTCTCCTGGGCTCAAGTCGGTTGACCGCTGTCCGCCGCGATATGAGATCCAGATGGAGACGGGTAAGCGATGCCAGCGGGGCGATGCCCTTCCGGTCGAGACACGCGAGGAGGGAGCGCCCCGCTGGGCGCACCGGATGGCGAGACGTGCCGATGGGACAACGGCATGGCGCCCGGCGCCCACGGCGCCCGAAAGGATCCACACCTTGACTGGCCGCTTGACCGGCCGCCCGTGGCGCCTTGCGGGGCGATTCCGGGCGCGCAGCCGTGGCCGAGAGGCGTGGAATCTGTGTACCGCCCGCGCGAAGTTTCGGTGGGACTAGAGGGAGCGGCAGGCGAGGGGTAGCGCGATGAAGGTGGATTCGCCAGTGATAAGGGTGCCGCGTTCAAAATAATAGAGCGGTAGGGCGGGGGGTGGCATCGGTAGCTACCGATGCCACCCTACCGCCGAAATGCTAGACCGGTCTACCGCTCTAGGGGTGACCGCTCTACGGCGGAATTGCACTTTTTGCGACGTGGCGCGCTGTGCGTGTAGAAATTACGGCGGTAGAGCGGTCTACCGGTAGAGCACGTCCCGTGTCATACATGCCTTAGATTTATAAATGCTGTTAGGGTACCGGCACATTCCTGTATTCCTGTAAACCAGCAATTCAGCATCAGCATCATCGGATAAACCTGTACATGTAGCGACTATTTCGGCAAGGATCAAGGATTATATAGCGGCAGGTAAAGCGGATTGTCTGCAGTGGAAGCAAGCAGCCCACCGGCTGATACACTGATGCCTTGGTCAGTCGCTACAGGTTCAGTCAAGGGTAGTCAGAGCTGCGGCTACATGGCTGCTGGTACTGGTATAGGACTGTGGATTATCTGACATCGTCGGTATTTTTTTGTGGAAATTAAAAAACAGGGTACAGGTCTGACTTTAGAAGCGAGCTGGAAGATGGCAGACGAGGGCTTTCCGTAACTGGATTGCTGCCTAAACGGCCGTCGTAGAGACGCTGCAAGGGGTTCACTAGTACCAGTTCTGTCCTGGGGGCGGAAAAGAAACAATGGCAGACGAGCTGCTGGTGGCTGTCCTCGGTAGCTCCCCGGCCGGGAGCGCAGGGCTCGCGGGCGATGGGGCAGCCCGTACTAAAAACCCGATCGTACCAGTTCCTAACTGGTTAAAACCACTAACGGACCATATGGGTCGCACTAGGACAGTTGAAGTCGGTAGGAAACCCCATAAACACGTTTAGAACAGAACATGGTCAAACATTGTACCCTGTTTTGCCAAAGGTGGGTTTGACCCTATGCTGCAAATTAATTAAGTCAGAATTGTACCATATTTTGCAGTTTTCCCTTTATTTTACAGGCAACAAGTCGCTACAAGTAGCAGAACCCTTATCCTGGATCACCCTCACACACTACATGCACGTGTGGCCCACTCTTACCACCGTCCTAAACTAACCAAATCGCGATCCTGACTGAATTGGTAACACGTACATTAAAAAGATCGTGGCCTTAGGATCCTTGATGACGTCGGTACTCGTTAATCGTACAGTCCGGATCTCAGAGTGATTTGGGAAACCAAATCGCTATTTGGTCAGCGCGAGTGTTCGGATTGGTGGTCAAATCACGAGGCTCTGGTAATTCGGACCTCAGCGAGTGACCAAATCACTCGCGTTTACTATTTGGTCGCACAACTGTTGGTACGTCAAAGAGCCTAGGATGGACGGCGCACATGCGTCCATCGTTCATCGCACGGCTCGCAGCTGTCGTGTGTAACGAACTCGCCGCAGCCCACGGGCGGCCCACCTGCGGCCCGCGCCCCACCTGTGGCACACCCACCACCCGGCCGCCATTACCCGTCCACGGCGTGTTCGGCCGCCTACGTCGAGGCGACCGCCCCAACCCGAAAGTAAGTCAACGTTTCTCGCCTAGGGACTATGGCTAGCGTACAGAAAGAGGACCAACCCCTCACCCTCATCCCAACCGATGACGACGAGAAGCACATGGCGGGCGCGTCCGACTGCTCGCCGCCCACAGTCGGAGCAGTCGGACGCGCCCGCCATGTGTGCGCCAATCTGAGCGGCGCCATGGTGGTAGGCGGGTGCGACAGGTAGGCGGCGCAAGGCGATACCGTCAGTGAGTACGGGCGGGGCTCCGAGCCGCAACCCACAGCATATAGAAATAATTACATGAGGTAGCAGCAGAAGGCGATATCAGGAAATCACCAAAAAAAAGGACAAACAGAAAGGTCCTCTACAACGACTGCGAGGTGGAAGCAGTAACATGAGAAGACGCAGAACGGGCACGAGCCCACGCATCAGACTTGGCCATCTGCACACCGGCAGAGAGAATGCCGCCCAAGGTACCACGCACGCAAGCCGAGACCCGCTGCAACAGCCACCGCCGTGTGCGCGACAGGTGACGGCGGAACTCAGCAGGTTGGCTGGCGACAAAGTTCCGAAGTGCCTGAACGAATTGACCACGAAGGAAGCATGAGGTCGGGGCGGAAGGACTGCCAGGGAAGTTGCGCACAGCCACCAGCACCGCGAGGATGTAGACCACCTATCGTCAAAGTGGACTTCCCGAGACGGCCGCGGTCCTCAACCACAAAAGGGTAGTACCGGTGAACACCATGCATTGGGGCGGAAGACGTCCGGTCTGCTGCCAACTTACCATGCTCCGCCTCGGTCGCCGCGATTCCCGGGGTGCACCAGCGGGGGTCGTTGCTCCAAGTGGGGGTCGTGGAGGACACGCACGCGAAGTCGATCATGTAATCGCATCCCCCCCCCCCCCCCCCCCCACCCCGCCAGCGTCAAGTCCGACGGCCGCGAGCGGTCCGCTGGGCGCAGCCCACTCGTCTCAAGGGTCAAGTCGCCGGCTCCCGAACGGTCCCGGTCAAGCACCGCCCCCGCATCAATTGCCACAGATGCCCACAGACTCTTCAAAGCGGTATGCATGCGGTGCTTGTAGTTCGCTACGGGGCATATGGGTAGATGAAATCCGTAGCGCTCCGATTAAAAAAAAACCCACAGCATATGGCGCGGCGGGGAGGAGCGGCTAACCGTCCCGCGCGTGGATGGCGTCATCAGTTGAAATCGCGAGATATGCAAACACATTCGCTATTTGATTAGGATAGGATGCATTCTTGGCTTCATGCATGCTATTCTCTTACGGGCGAAAGCATGTTTCCAAATCGGTGATTTGGTTAGGATAGGACGGCGGTTGGTACAATAATAATCGGGCGCGGATCACACTAATCCATCCCGCCTTGTGATGTAGGGTTGGGGCCGCTTTTACGTTAACAACTGCTTGTGTCGTTGATATCTCCAGGCACTGTTTTCAGAGGTGTATATGTTGTTTACATTGGCCTCTTGCAATTAAGAAAGCCTCCCAAAATTCAGCACACATATCACCAGCAGCACCTGTAAGTACCGTATAATTATAGTTCGCACCTATTACTATACCTTCCAGTACCGCACCTGCTTACTTTACTCGCCTAATGTCCAAACGATATAACGTGAACTATCACGTTCGTTCGCCACATTCGCGAAAGAGACCAGTGCGTACAGTGACAACACCCCTATAGTGAACACCCTATAGTGCACCTACCCCATGGTAAACGGGGGGGGGGGGGGGGGGGGGGGAGACAGAACGTTGAACACCGTATAATTGCTACAGTGAACCTAGCTACCCCTATTGTAACCGGGGGGGGGGGGGGGGGGGTTCCCGATACGGGGTTCCCTACCTCCGCCGTGAACCACTAGTACTTAACGACAGTGTAAAGAGCGCCGCCGACAGCTATATATGGCGGCGTGAGCGGCCGCTCTAGACAACTGTACTGTACTGTCACAGCGTTGGCGGCACATAGTCGTTGCTTGCACAGTCGGTTCTGCCACCATAACAAAGCAAGCCTCGCCGCCATGGCGGAACCCGCTCAGCGCTGCTGCCATAGCATGCACTGTGTAGTTACCCGCCAGAGGAGAACCCGGCGGGCTAGTGCTAAAACAATGCGGTGTAGCGGGTTGCACACTGCTGCACCACGTGTGGCGTCGAGTGCGGGGGGGAATACGATAGAGGCCAAGTTTCCCGTCGAAGTACAGTGATGTGCCTATGGGTAGAAAGGCTGCAACCCACGGATGACAACCCCCATCCCTCTCCGGGCGGGGGTGCTGTTTGATGTATTTTTAAAACACAAGAAAGGGTTCGCAGGTGTCCCAGAAAGGATAGTCGCTCGCCCCACCACAAGGATATCCGTCGGTCACTACCTTCACAGTGAACATCTCACTGCAGAGGTAGGCTACCGGAAGGCTACAGTGAATACCCCCATTAGTGAACATGGTGGGGGGGGGGGGGGGGTATTCACTACAGTAGTGTCACCGTAGTACACCCCTCCACATAAGTCCGGGTTTTGCATTTTCGATCGCAAAGCGCATGCATGGGCGAGGATAACGCCGGCTGCATGTGCATACATGCTAACTACAGTGGGAATAGTTCGGGCGAACGCCTATTGTGCGCTATGTACCCACCCGCGCGACAACACGACTATTTGTGGGCGCCCTTTCAAAAACGCGAAATCAGTGCATGATGCGTTGGCGCCAGAAAGTTGTGGGTTGCGCCAACCGTCCAAACCTATGGAAATTGCGGCACTCGTCGAACCAAACTCGGTGGATACGGCCCTTGGGATAAGTTGCACACACCGTGCGTGTAGGCCACTGAAAGCATGTCGCTAAAGGCACGACGTGACACCCCAACGACAAGTTGGCCACTGTGGGGAGCAGTTTTGGGGTGAAAATGCTGCTGTTTCTATGGCGACCGCACGTAGGAGAGGCGCTCGATGGCCCCCTTGGTGTAGGGCAATGCTTTACTATGGGCGCGCGTGGTGGAATGCCAGTTGCACCGTTTCGTGGGCGGGGTGGCGCGGTAGGGGCGTGGATTTTGATTAACATGAAATTCCTTGAAAGATGCTGTGGAGAATGGCATTTTGGCTGGTAGATGTGTGTATCGCTAGGAGGTGGCACATGCCAAGTGTTGGTGGTCCGTGGTCATCCACATACATAACTCTCTCGCGCAACTGAGTATGGGGCTTCGACACGCACTTGGCGCAAAGCCACGAGCCCGATATGGGTGGGCACATGAGGCAGTGAGGGGCAACTTGGATGATCATCTTTGGGGATTTTTTCCGGGGACCCAAAAAATCGAATTTTGATTTTGGAAGATTATTTTCGACGCAGATTTGAACGAGGAATTGCGTGGTATTTTTTAAAAGTTTTTCTGAGCAAACTCTGAGAAGTTATAGCGTTTTAAGGTCAAGGGGGTGTTGCTGCGCGTGGCCGACACTGATGCCATGCCAGTATTGCAACGCGACATGTACTGGCCGCCGCCCACACGGCTGCACCCCAACCAAATGCACCCGAGCCCCTCGCCAATGTGTTTCCTCACGCGTTCATGGCCATCCCGCCGTTTGGTTGTCTATTCACGCGCGTCGGCGTGTGCGTGATACCGACCCCGGTTTTGGTGCAGTTGCACGCGACGCCCATCCATGCACCAAGTGCAGCGTGATTTCCTAGTCAAAGGTCTTTAAGCTTCGGTTTCAGCCCCTCATCATGCGGGTTTTATAAAACCCTCTGAGATTCCAGGGTTTCATCTCATATGCCCTACGTTCAGGTACCCTAGACTTCTGAAGTCTTGAGACTGCCGAAAAGGGACCCCAAACTTTTGTGCAGGGGTGTGTTGGCCATATGTCATTCGGCCATATCCGGCCGACGCGGCATGTTTGAATCACCCCAATGTTCCTACTGGCTACATATGCATATGACGCATCCACATGCGAGCCACGGGCTCGAAATGGCTGATTGTCCCACGACGCCTTATTGCGACCTCGTCGAGCGTGCTTGGTGCGGCGCACACCCCTCCACATAAGTCCGGGTTTTGCATTTTCGATCGCAAAGCGCATGCATGGGCGAGGATAACGCCGGCTGCATGTGCATACATGCTAACTACAGTGGGAATAGTTCGGGCGAACGCCTATTGTGCGCTATATACCCACCCGCACGACCATTTGTGGGCGCCCTTTCAAAAACGCGAAATTAGTGCATGATGCGTTGGCGCCAGAAAGTTGTGGGTTGCGCCAACCGTCCAAACCTATGGAAATTGCGGCACTCGTCGCACCACTCGGTGGATACGGCCCTTGGGATAAGTTGCACACACCGTGCGTGTAGGCCACTGAAAGCATGTCGCTAAAGGCACGACGTGACACCCCAACGACAAGTTGGCCACTGTGGGGAGCAGTTTTGGGGTGAAAATGCTGCTGTTTCTATGGCGACCGCACGTAGGAGAGGCGCTCGATGGCCCCCTTGGTGTAGGGCAATGCTCTACTATGGGGGCGCGTGGTGGAATGCCAGTTGCACCGTTTCGTGGGCGGGGTGGCGCGGTAGGGGGGTGGATTTTGATTAACATGAAATTCCTTGAAAGATGCTGTGGAGAATGGCATTTTGGCTGGTAGATGTGTGTATCGCTAGGAGGTGGCACATGCCAAGTGTTGGTGGTCCGTGGTCATCCACATACATAACTCTCTCGCGCAACTGAGTATGGGGCTTCGACACGCACTTGGCGCAAAGCCACGAGCCCGATATGGGTGGGCACATGAGGCAGTGAGGGGCAACTTGGATGATCATCTTTGGGGATTTTTTCCGGGGACCCAAAAAATCGAATTTTGATTTTGGAAGATTATTTTCGACGCAGATTTGAACGAGGAATTGCGTGGTATTTTTTAAAAGTTTTTCTGAGCAAACTCTGAGAAGTTATAGCGTTTTAAGGTCAATGGGGTGTTGCTGCGCGTGGCCGACACTGATGCCATACCAGTATTGCAACGCGACATGTACTTGCCGCCGCCCACACGGCTGCACCCCAACCAAATGCACCCGAGCCCCTCGCCAATGTGTTTCCTCACGCGTTCATGGCCATCCCGCCGTTTGGTTGTCTATTCACGCGCGTCGGCGTGTGCGTGATACCGACCCCGGTTTTGGTGCAGTTGCACGCGACGCCCATCCACGCACCAAGTGCAGCGTGATTCCCTAGTCAAAGGTCTTTAAGCTTCGGTTTCAGCCCCTCATCATGCAGGTTTATAAAACCCTCTGAGATTCCAGGGTTTCATCTCATATGCCCTACGTTCAGGTACCCTAGACTTCTGAAGTCTTGAGACTGCCGAAAAGGGACCCCAAACTTTTGTGCAGGGGTGTACCTAATGTCCGAACGATATAACGTGAACTATCACGTTTGTTCGCCACATCCGCGAACGATGCCTTTGTGGCTAGCCGAGTACCTCGTTGTGTCGTTCAGTGTTGGATTCCCGGGCCGGTAGCGGGGATGGTTATAAACCTCCCTGCTATCCCCGCCCCGGGTTTCGGATATCCATGCCCGTTGCGGGGTTAGGGGCGCGGGGCCTTGGCAGGCAAGTGCCTTTGTACTTAACTGCTTTCTCTACTCGAGTAATGACCGAACGATGTAACGTGAACTATCACGTTCGTTCGCCATAATCCTTACCAGTAGCGTACCTGTAGTAGTACGAGTAAACCAGACATGGTAGGTACAGGGCGTACAGGTGCCAGTAAGGATTTATGTACTAGTTTAGGGTTTGTGGGATGCGGGCCGCTTTTTCCATGTAGTGCTGGTTTTAGCGATGGATTTGTTACAGGCTTTTTTGTAATTCACACCCCAAATACGGATTAGTCATCATCCTTACCCGTAGTACTGCTGTAGTTAGCGGTACGGGTAGATTTAATGTGTTGATCTTTATAACCAGTATAGGAATCCATAGCGAACTACTGCGGTTACCTGTGGATTTGTCACTGGCCTTTGTGTAATTCCCTCTGCCAGAAAGGAATAATCCTTAAAGATTAGTCATCGCTGGTCACATACATGAGCTAGCAGCAGATATCAGGCGATATCAGGAAATCACCCCAAAAAAGGACAGTTAGATGAAAGGTCCTCTACAGCGACTGCGAGGCGGAAGCAGCAACATGATACAGTAAGACGCAGAATGGGCACGAGCCCACGCATGACTTGGCCATCTGCACACCGGCAGAGAGAATGCCGCCCAGGGTACCATGCACGCAATCCGATCATCTCATCATCGCTGGTCATCGTGGCTACCTGTAGTAGCGACGGAGCGACTACGAGTACCCGTAACAGGGTACCCGAAGTTGAAGATCGAAGCCGAATTCGTGTGTGATCCGAATTGACAGTATCCGTGACAATCCTTTGGCCGGGTGTGAAAAAAGGCAAAGTATCCGTGTGTCGGTTTATTTATAGGAAGAATATTCGAGTACTTCACGTTTTCAATAATATCATGATCGCGTTTATATTGCATTACGTCACCCTTGGTCTCTAGCCATGTCAGGCCAGCCATACGCGGGTAGTGCCACACCGACTGCTTGCAATTGTACGTTAAGTCCAATAATACGATAGTCGCTAAAAAGAAGTCCAATAATCCCCGGGCGGAGGAGCAATCCTTATTTGTATCACTGCAATGAAGCCGCTTCTCTGCGGCTACAGTATGATGATCGAATACCATGCAGATCTCAAGGGAAAAAAATCGAAAAAAATCGAATACCATGCAGATCTCAAGGATTCATGCGCATCCCGTAATGCCATACTGGGAGCGGGACGGAGATAGTCGCTATATTTAGAATATCTAAAGACAATGTTGGACAAATATGTAATAAAGCGACTACAAAGAGGTAATACCGGTAAAGTGATAACAGGCGTCAAAAGTAATGAACCGGTGGGTCTCAATCCGTGCCCATGCTGCACACCACATGTCGCCAAACTGATTGCTGCCTTGTGGGCATATATCCTCATCTTCCCTCGAGCTAGCCGCCCCTGGTAGTCGCACGATGAATGCGATGCCGTATGGTGGCCATACGCGCATTTACATCTAGCACTGGTGAAATGCTACATTTCGCCAGATGCAAATGCGTTACATCGCATGTGTGCGGTATATATCTAGGGTTATCTAGGGTATTCCTATGTCCTACTCTAAACCATGCGGGGTCATTTTGCGGCTATCTTGCGTCGCGAGCCCATGGCCGCGCTTGGCGTATGCGCTTCAAAAAATCAGCGATACCCGCCCGCTAGTGCGCGCCCGAAAAAGGGAAATTTCCGGTCGGCAATGAAATGCGCCAAAAATCGAAGTGTATTTGCGCAGTACATAATGTCATGGCTGTAAAGTGTGCGCGGTACTTTGCTAAGACCGCGCTAAGTCCGCGCACCGGGGTCGCGCTCGGCGGCCGCCTCACTACGAGGACATGGTGCCTCCGGCGAATGGAACCTGCGGACGGGCGTGCGCGCGTACATAGAACGCGGCTTAAACGCTCAGGCCGCAGCCCGAAAGTGAGACAGCAATCACGCTTTGTTTCGTTATATTATAAATAAATCCTTAAGAATTAATCCGTAGTCGCTACCCGGTAATGGTACCGAACGGCTCGCTGTACCGCGTGGAACGCCGATTTAAAGTTCCGCTTTAGTTAAAACCCTTTTCAGTACTTTTGACGCCTGTTGTCATTCTCCCGTCCGGGTACTGCTTCTACTTACGTTGAAATATAGTAGAGAGATGCAAAAAGGAGAAACCGGTAGGACGGGGGTCTCTATTTATAGGAGAGGTTGGACTCCCGGTTCCCCCAGTTGAGGTCAATACCGACCAGGCGTGTCCCGGGTTTACCTGGTTTATGCATTAGCCCATCGTTGTTCGAATCAATGGCGCAATGTTCTCAGCAGGGCTATGCGAGGTATACGACTGCAATTTGCGCAAGAGCTCAAGTGCTGGGGGGATTCGGCAGATGACCCAGGGCGAACTTTGAAACAGAGCATCAAGTCTGCACCACATTAAATAGGTAAAAATACCCCGCCGGCTGTAATAATAATTCACCGCCGAATATGTTCCAAGCACCATCATCACATATATAAGGCAGCACTAAACCAGCAATAGTAAGAGTACACTAATTACCTGATGTGCTAGTTGTGGCGGATGAAGCGATGTATCGCGCATGAAAAGTGCCATGCTCAAGCCTACTGTTCCACTAAAAATGGCTGATCCTGTAGTGTTGCATTGCACACACGTCCTGATGCCATCTTATTCACCTTGAATGTGAATGTGGGCTGATGAAAGTGGATGCCGCGTATAAATGATGGCGATCATGATGGGATAAATCACATGCTGCGCGCTGCTGTCACTCAGCAAATCGATCCGAAAATACGTTTCCTTGCTAATTCAATCTGCAGAATATTCCGATTTGCTGACCAGCTCGCTGTAACATCAAGCCCTAAGCAACAGGGACAGAGGCATCCTAATACTTGATGCTGAAGCGCACGCTTTTTATATGGTTACATATAACATGCCGCTGGGAGGTATCGTTCCTCAGGCGTTGTTGTACTGACTCCTCCCTGATTAGTTGACGACTGGTGTGTCCTAGCGCAGGCCGCATGAGGCCGCATGGGGTCATCGAAAATTATCATACCGCGTGTTGTTACAATAAAACCTCAGTCCATACAAATAAATAAAAACATGAATATATATAAAATACATAAATGTTTATATCTGTATATATGTATACAGATTGGATGCATATAAAATGTATATATGTTCATCATGCTGTGGCTCCACTTTGATAAATGTAAATAATACTAGCAAGGAATGCTGTCATTGTACGCCCTGGCGAGCTGAGGGCGCCCGCTGGGGCAGGAAGGGAGGAGGTGGGGGGAGTGGCAGCCAGAGCCGCCATGATGCTGACACAATCTCGCGCGGAAGAAGGATTTTTTTGGGGGGGGGGGGGGGGGGGTATAGGTAGCATACCACCGCTGTGCATGAATGGTACCCGGATGCCACACTGCGGGGCTTTCGTACCTTGTTCATGGCCGCGCAGCATTCGGCGACACGTTCCGGGTGCAGCATGAGGGCAGCTCCAAAGCAACCTGCTCCCGCAACGCGATCGCTGCGAGGTGGCGCATGCCAATGTACAGTCACATAACAGCATTGACCCTTGACCCCTGTCTTGCCGCGTAATACCCAGCACGCATCCTCTGGCGGAGAACACCTGGGTGTGGGGCATGTGTGGCAGCTCACCTGGGGCAGCCGCAGTTGAGGTTGATCTCATCGTATCCGTACGGAAGAGCGAGCTCCGCTGCTGCAGCCAGACGATCCGGGTCGCTGCCCCCCAGCTGCAGAACAATGGGATGCTGTTCCTCTGGGAACCACAGGAACCTGCGGTGCGGCACCGGCACATCCGGGCGGTGATGTCCACAATCCCATACAGGTGTACGCACATGGAGGGCATGCGACATGGCGGCACCTACTTGTCGTTGTTGGGGTGCTGGTGAATCAGAGTCTGATCCACGACCATCTCGGTCCACAGCCATGTATGCTTTGACAGCAGCCTCGCAAACTGCCGCCAGTGCAGGTCTGTCCAGTCCATCCTGTGAACCACAGTCGCCATGTGCATGAGCTTCACTCATCCCTCATGCTACTGCCGTTGCGCATGCGCAGGACGAGGAAGACACATGCTGCCAGATTTGCAAGTCTGGTGCAGTGGAGTTTACGGAGGTGGGACACGTACATTGGCGCCACGCTGAGCAGTTGCTTTGGTTGTGTTGATGCCTCCATGGCAGCGGACGCAGTGCGCACGGACCTTGGCTCCGGTGCCTGGGAGGCGGTGTGCCTCGCGGCCCTGTTGGCAGCTGTGGGGCCTGTCGAGCGGAATGTAATAGATGTGCGCTCCCAAGCAGATCGTCCTCGGCTGGCAGCTGCCTCTAGCCCGCCGCGGCCGCCGGCTGTCTGCCCGCCGACTGTTCTACCGTGGATAGCCGTGCTTCGCCACATGCCCAACATAAAGCGCATCAGGCACCCGGCAGCATGCTCCCACTGCTGGATAACGCACAGGTGGCAGCGTGCTGCCGTACAGTATTTCTGCAAATGCCGTGAAGGTCGTACAGGTCTGCCCAGTTTAAGGGCGCGGAGTTGCTACTTGTAGTGGCTACAGGCTGCAGGACAGCTTTGGTGGTCGCAATTCGGGGCGCAATGCCCTTGCTGCTGCGCGCCGGCGGCGGGCGGCTTCCGCCGTTTGCTGCGGTTTTTGCCTGCGCGCGCTGACGACGAATTGCTAGATGCGAAATAATTGGGATGGGAAGGCGATCAGTCAGGAACTCGCGCGCGCTGCTAGGAGAAGCGCAACGAAACTAGCGCGAAACGGGCGATTACCGCAGCCCCATACGAGGTACAACCGTCGCGACAGCCTCATACGAGAATATGTATTGTGTTTACGGAATTATCGCGGTGGAACTCGAACCTGTATGTACCGCCTTCAGGACGTAATCGTACAAAGTACTGCCTGACTTCCGCGGACTTCAATGATGGACGAAACAATATATATAAAGGATTACCCCGTACAAGAACTGATACCTGCCCAGCAGCTCATCATGACACTTGCTCCGGGACGAGTGCGACGTGGGCCCGCCGGCTTGCCCGGGCGGATGATGACGCGCGATGTTTTCCGCCAACTACCAAGCACAACCGACGCAGTCACGGCAACAAGTTCCTGACTCAGAGAGTCGGGAGAGGCTGACAGCGCCAAGTTATCGTGAGCCGTGGTACTGGCACCGTTGCAAGGTGCTGGACGGGGGGGTTGAAGTCGCACATAGGGGAGGAGACTGACGCGTCTAGGTCTGAGGACTGGCATAGCCAGACTTGCGCGGCAGGTTTGAAGTGGTTATTACACTGCGGCGCGGAAACCCGTACCGATATTCTCTTTCGGTGGTCCAGGTGCAGTACTTTGCGCTTAACCGTCGTTGCTGCCTCGGGGCTGGCGCACTTTTCCCGCCGGCCAGGAAGGCAAGCGGAACCAAATAACAACACTCCTCTTGGGCCTGCTTGCCAACCGCAGCGGGGCGGCGGTAGCTCGGGCTCGAGCCTTCGGGTCATGGACTCCCCTCCCCTGACGCGGCGAGGGCCGGCTGAGGAGGACGTGCCCAAGGTTGCGCGGCCCGCGGTGCCCAGCCTGGGCCTGGCGGCAGCCTTCGGCGGGTTGGATGTTGGCCGGCAGGACAGCTCCAGCGGGGCTGCGAAGGGGGGCGCCGGCGCGGCAGGCTCCTCCGACGTGACCTCCTCCTCGGTCGTCTCCTCGAGTGATGGTGGCTCGGACTGGAGCAGCAGCGGCGATGGCGGGGAGGAGGAGGTGGATGTGGCGCCCACACCGTCCGCGGCGCGGGGGCGGCCGGCGGGCTTGCCTGCGCTGGGCCTGGGCGGCCTGGGGCTGAGCGTGGGTGGCCGCAACGCGGAGGGCGCTGCTCCGGCAGCGGCTACGGACGCGGCTGGCGCAGCGGGGCTGCCGCCCGGCAGGGGCCTGAATCTGGCAGCAGTCGCGCCGGCAGACAGCCCAAGATCCCCCATGTCAGAGGGCGTCACGCCCAGCAGCGCGCCAGGCGGCGGCGGTGGTGTCCCCAACAAGCTCAAGCTCACGCTAGCGCTCCCCCGCAGCCCTGTGGACCGCCCGTCTGGTGGGCTCCGCGGCGGGGACGACGTTCCAGAGAGCAAGCAGAAGGACGCGGACGTGGTCAAAGTGGACCTGCTGTCTGCGGGGTTCCACCTCAAGCTGCCGCAAGAGGCGGGTGCCGGGATGGCGGCAGGCGAGGGCGTCAACGCCAAGGCGCTGCAGGACATCCGCACCCGCTGCGTCAGCTCCCTCGGCATCGCCCCCGACGACCTCTGCTTCTACGAGATGCGGCCGCTCGATGCACAGGGCGCGCCGGCGGCGGGGCAGGCGGGAGCGCGCCACATTGCAGTCGCTGTGGGCAACTCCAGTAGGCGCCCGTGCCCATGCGTCCCGCCCCCTCCCAGCACCCAGGGCCATGCCTGCACCGCTCCGGCGGCAGGCCTGATGCTGACCTATCCCCCCTGTCCCCCTCCCCTTCCTGGTGTGTCGATGCAGCTTTCTCGCTGGCTGCCCTGGAAGACCTGCTCTCCGACAACAAGAAGCTGGCTGCCGCTGCCGAGCGCAGTAAGCCCCTCCCTCGCTTCCACCACCCCCCTTGCCCTGATCCCCGCCACTCTTCCTTCACCACGTCGCTGCATCTCTGCGGGCGTTGCGGTGGCAGGCCAATCCCACAGCTGGCATGCCAGCAGCGCGCTGATGGCTGCTGCCGTTGCGGGTCAGGCTCCGGCGCTCTGGAGTCCCTGGAGAACATGATGCGAGACCAGACACACACCTTCACGAGGACGCAGCTGCGCGCAGCCGAGCTGGTACGGGCCCCGGCGCACGCCCTCGCCATGACAGCGCGTACTGCTGGCAGAGCGCACTTCCCGGAGCGTCTGACCATCCCGCATGTGCGCTGTCCCTGCAGGAGGCGGACGCCCGCCGGTTGGCGGATAAAGTGCGGCTTCTGGAGGCTGAGGCGGAGACCCTCCGGTAAGGGCCCACCTTTCTGCGTGCTCACTGTGGCCCCGCGCCCAGCGGCGGCGTTCGCCCGTATGCTGACATCAATGTGCCCACCCCCCGCAGCGACCAGCTCCGGCGCTCCGACCAGTTGCGGCTACAGGGACAGCGCGCCCTGGATGAGCTCAAGGTAGAAGGGGGGGGGGGGGGGGGGGGGTTCTGTTGTGGGCGCTCACAGCACTGCCGCGCGCGACACGGCGCTGCGCTTCATCTTGCTTGTGCGTGTGGCCCCATGCAGCACGAGTTTGAGTCGCTCACCCAGGACATCGCGGCCAGCGGACTGTCGCCAGGTTACGTCAAGCGGAACCCGTCGCCGCGGAATAGTGCGCCCCGCCCCGCCCCGCCTCCTTTCGTCGGCCCCTTCCCGTGGGCATGTCACCTTTGTGCTGCACACATCAATCAATATACTCAGATGAGACTAGGGCTACAGGCAGGCACCCAGTTGGGGCCGGGTGATGCCCTTTAGCTACCCCCAGGCCTCCGGGCTGGGCGCGGTTAACCATACCATACCATGCGTATGAGAGCCAAGGGTAAAGAGGGGGGGGGGGGGGGGAGGTAAACGGGGACCCCTCTTGTGAAGGTGGAAGAAGCTATGTTTCATCTGGAAATACATCAAAATATATACCCCACGAACACCACACGGATAATCCGACTCGTTGCTGCAAAGGAATTAATTGTTTTTTCTGACCCGCGGACCCAATTAGATGTTGCCGAACAGTGCCATAGTAAAAACTGGAACATTCACTCCGCGGTGAGGGTTTGGCTTTAATCACATGCTTGGATTACTCGCCGGATTTTGCCCTGGTCCGCGGTCAGAATCGGGTTAACGTCACATACCACAATTCGGCAAGATTCCCCTCACGTATCGCCGCAGTTTGCGAGAACCCTTTTCAAAAAGTGTTATGTTGTCCCTGAGCATTCAAACTCGAGCTTGAGCCCCGTATGTGGCAGCGTCCCTCCCAGGCCCTGTCGTGGTGGCGGTCGCCCCCGGACTTCTAACCCCCCCCCCCCCCCCCCCCCCCCCGCCGGCCCCCTTTCCTGGGTGACCTGCTTGCAGGTAACAACCAATCCATGCGGTCCCCGAGGCACAGACCGCCGTCAGCTCCACAGGCCGTCGGCTTTCAGCAGCTGCTCATGCCGGACTCGCGCGTGACCCACGTGCTGGACAGGTCCACCCCCCCCCCCCCCCCCCCCTGAACCCCGCGCGCCCCTCCGCCCGAAACGCCCCTCTTTCCATGGCCGCTGCGCTTGATGGGTGGAAGGCATGAAGGCACTGATACGAGGCGGACGGCCCGCCGTTTCTTGCCGCCGTGCAGGCTGTGCAGCGAGGAGGTGCTGACGCGGCTGGAGAAGTGCCTGGGCTCCATGACCGGGGGCGACACATAGCCAAACGGGGGCATCCCACGTTGCCAGGGGCGATGTCTGTGGGGGGGGGGGGGGGGGGGGAGCGCCCCTCGTTGTTGCGGAGCGGCCTGCGCTCGCTGGGTTGCCGGCAGCGCTGCGCATCATACGTTCGTACGCTCGCCTGCAGTGGCAGCAGCTGGCGAGTCATGGGGTGGCTAGCGGGTGCGCCCGTTGTGCCGCTGCTTGGCTGCGGTTGCCATGTGCGGAATCATTGCAATTGGGGTCGGGGCCTGTTGCACGAAAAGCGATGAGCGCGTAGCTCCGCAGAGCGTGTAACTCGGGTTATGAACTGACGGCAAAGGGGAGGCTTGGAAATCGAAGAGGCCTTGGCCGGTAGCCAACGGACAGTAAGCCGAATTGAATTGAACTGAACTGAATTGAATTCAATTACGTGATGACTTTCTGCTTTCACCGCCCAAGCTGGGATGTTCCTACGGACCCGCCATTGCATACCACCGAGGGACTCACAGCTCAGGCCAGGCCACCCTCAATCGCGTCCAACCTTTCCCCCCATCCATCATGTGGTTCAGTACCTGTTTCATTTTTTCCAAGTAACACGTCATCATAAGAAGTACCCGATTACCGCAGTGTTGGTGTACAATGCCGTGGGCTGTCAGTCGCCAGGGTCAGCCGGCGACGGGCCCATGGGGCAACTCGGCGCGTGGGCGGCGGAGAGCAGCAACTTAGCACGTAGAGAGTCGATTTCCATTTTGGATTTTACACGAATTCTCCCGGAGGCGCTTGCCCCATTAAAGCATCACCAACTTCCGTTATGAACAATATCTCGACTGAGTTTAGTTAATGCCCTTGCATGGAGTATTTCATCCCCATCGCCGCCATCGAGCTGCACCGCCAGCTCTGTCTGGGGCAGTGCCGCTTGGGCATTTGGTGTCCACATCTCTGCCCTCAGAGCACAGCATATATATATATATATCGGCAATCACCACCTGGTTGAAACGGCGGTTTCCATTTCACCGCCGTCCATTCGATTATGAAGTGATGACTGGTGTTGCATGCCCGAGGCTTAGGATGATATTTGCGTGCATCAAGACTAGTGGCTGCGTGTGGTCCCATTGGACTGGAACCAGTAGAGGCCACACATCCGCCATCAACATTCATCCTGCCAAGGCCTGCCTTACCTTCTGCTCTGAGTGTGAGTAGCAGCAGCCATCAAGACATAGGCAGAACTACTTGAGCTTCTCATGACAATCACTCTGTGCAGCACGAATATCAGGAAGGAATTGATTCGGTTACAGTCATTGTTCCATACCATTCCCGAATATCCGGATATCCCCGTGCGGTTAAATAATTTTAAGTTTATAACCAAACCCATCATCAGCAGGCAGCAGCACGGTCAGCGGCACGGCTAGTACCGTCGGACTACTGGCCTTTTTGTAACTCACGCCAGCAGTAGTCGCTACTACGCACAAGTTCGAATATTTAAATCCGCAACTTGACTACTGCCTGAGCACCGGGATGCGTGCCCTTGAAAATTGAAATACGGTGTCATTATTTCGCCAGCGTTAGCGAGCCTCGTGCTGCCGTCTTCACGTTCTCCGCCTCCTTGGTGTCCTGCTATCCAGTCTTGCTACCGGTACTCACAGCTGCTGTGGAAGGCTTCCCTCCGGTCCTGCTGTGACCGTTAACCACCGTTCCGGCGCCATTAACTTGCACGCGACACTGTCCTCGGCGCGCAGCGTCCTGTCGGCCGCACGTAAGTTCAAGGTTCCAGCCAGCCGCAAGGTCCCGCGTCACAGGATGGCCGCCGCCGCTGCCCCAGCGCCCGTCGCGCTCGGATCCAAGGAGAACATGGACCCCGATGTTGCCGGTGTCCCCCCGAGCAAGGCCGCGCGTGTTGAGACGCTGCGCGTGAAGAAGCTGAGCGACAAGGCACAGCTGCCCAAGCGCGGCTCCGACAAGGCTGCGGGATATGATATGTACAGGTACGAGTCCCAGCAGCGGACTCCGCTCACCGCTCGCCGGCCTGCCTGCGTGATACTGCCACACGCAGCCAAGTACAGCGGCCTCGCGGCACTAACTCCGGCACGCCACTGTCTCTGTGCAGTGCCGTCGATGACGTTGTGCCTGCCCGCGGCAAGGCCATGATCAAGACGGACATCTCCATCGCCATCCCCGCCGGCACGTACGCGCGCGTCGCCCCGCGGTCGGGCCTAGCGTGGAAGCACTCCATAGACACCGGCGCAGGCGTCGTCGACGAGGACTACCGGGGGCCTGTGAACGTCATCCTGTTCAACCACTCAGACGTAGACTTCCCGGGTACGTAATTAACAACCTCCCTGCCTCTCTCCCCACCTATCTTTTTCTCCCAGTAGTCCGCTGTCCCACCCACTGCCTGCGGGAGAATTCAAATTTGAAGAATCCCCCCACTTCTGACTTCATGTGATGCCCTTTACTTTGCTGTGCCTTGCAGTGCGGGTGGGCGACCGCATCGCGCAACTCATCCTGGAGAGGATCTGCACGCCCGAGGTCCAGGAGGTCGATGACCTGGACAGCACAGCTCGCGGGGCTGGTGGCTTTGGCTCCACAGGCGTGTCCTCCGCTCTACTGTAAGGGGATCTATCGGAGCGCTCGCCACACCGTGATAGCGACTACACCCTAGTTTGTACGTTCGCGGTGCCTACCTAGCTGCGCTTGCACTCACCCAGGCGAACACACAAAAGCATAACATATGTAAATCAATGAGACATTACTTGGACCTTGTCGATATGCTAGAATCCAGGGGAGAGGGAGGGGAGGGGGGGGGGGGGTAAAATAGACATGGACATCGCTGTCTGGGGCGAGTGAAAGGCTGTCGCTACAAGATAAACCTCGTGCATGCAGCCACAGCAAGTACTGGAGCCCTTGTCTGGGCTCTTATAAGGGCTCTTATCATGAGCCCTTATCATGGGCTGCGTGCTTATCGCCGGGGAACATCGAAACTCCCTCACAACCCCCACCACCAACACACACACACATACACACGCACACATACACACACACACACACACACACACACACACACACAACAGGTGGAGCATGGGGTCACAGGGGAGCTGACACGCTACGATCCCAACCGACAGTGAATCTGCCCACCGCCTCGGGGGAAGTCATCGCGAGAGCCCTAGCTCGCAGAGCACCCAGGCAGCATCAATGCCGGCAGAGGGATGCAGGTGCCGGCACATCTCTCAGGTCCACCTGACACTAGCAGGGTGATTTCAGCCAGACGTCGTTTCCGGTGTGCAGGCATGTGTGGGTGAGGTTGTCTTGCAAGTGGCAACCGATGCCATGACCAGCTCTGCACTGGCATACACACATGTATGTGTGTCTGCCAGTGCAGAAACTGACTGGCATAAACATAGAATTTGAACTTTCTTACAACTTCATTTCCGGCGAACCAGGCCTACTGTCTTACGGCCCGACTGCATGAACCCGCATAGGGTCGGCTGCTCTTGTTAGGGGTGGCAGTGGCTGACGCATGTGGTCCTCTGAAGGCCAAATCCCTATTTGTACGGGCGTAGTGGTACCCGCCTCCTAGGCTGCATTACATCGGCACTAATCACCATCAACGGCACGAGAACACGTTTCGCATTTCATACAAGCCCCGGCGCGTACACGTTCGCTGGACGCACATGTCATGATGGCAGGAGTCCTTGCGGCTGCGGCCCTCCGGAGTCAACGAGATACCCTTCACAAGTCCGCCCCAGCCCCCGCGCGCCATTGCGTACTCGTGCCTGAAGGTGAAGGGCATGTCGCTTTCACTGGGTCACTGGTGACTTGCAACATCACGCCCGGCAGATGCACAGGGGCGCAGGCGCATGTCTGGCAGGCTGCTGGAGCGAGACTTTCGACCACCCCCTGCCCTTCAAAGGGGTCATGCTACGGGCGCAGCCGCCCCCTGTGCGGGTTCACGTAGTTGGGCCGTGAGACAGCCAGTGCGGTCTTTTACTGCCGGGAATGGAGGTGCAAGAGATTTCAGATGTTTCGACGGTCCTTTGTGCGGCGAGAAGCCGAGTGTACATGTGTCCGGCAAGGCCCCAAGTTGCAGGTGGCACGTTGCCTTCTCGATGGATCGAGCCAGCGACTACATCAATAGAAGCTGTGTAGAATGCAGCGCCATGTTTGCAGGGGTCGTCACTGGTGGTAGCTTCATTACCTGCACATGCCCCCCCCCGCCCCCCCCGGCCCCCACATTCCCGCTGCGGGCTTGCCTCCACGGTGTTGGTGTGACTCCGCATGGATAGATGCCTCATGGCAGTGAGGCTGGCATTCGAGCGTGTGGTGTTACAGTATTAACCACAGTCCTGCCATGCAAAGTGGACGGCGCGCGGCTGGAGCGCCGGCCAATCGCTGGCCGATGGTCAGATGGGTATCCGTACATGAGTCCCAGCGCCGCGCCTCCTGCGATGCCACCGAGGCGGCGGCCCTTGCCACGTGCGGGATCAGTCCATGTGGGGGCGGCCAGCCATCCCTGTCTGCGGGATTTGCTGGTGGGGGAAGAGCGCGTGCAGGATGGCGGGCGTTTTCAGCAGTCGCCGGTTGGACATCCGCGGGTAGACGTCCTCTAGGAAGTAGTACACGTGGCCGGCCGCCATGCCGAGGAGGTCCACCACGGGGCTGCTGCCCAGCACGACGGAGAAGGCCAGCAGCACCCAGGGGAGGTAGGGGGCGGTGAAGTTGAAGATGCCCATCAGGCTGAGGTTGACGTACTGGTGCCGCCTGCCCCACACGTACACCATCATGAAGGTCAGCGAGGAGCCCAGGAACTGGATGTTGACAAACGGCGCGATGCAGGTCAGGAGCGCGCCGCCGAAGAGCAGCATGAACAGGAAGTCGGCGCTGCGCCCGCGGAAGCTGCCCTCCTCCAGCGCCTTGCAGTACTTGAGCAGGAAGAATATGTGGAATACAAAGTCCAGGCCCAAGCTGCCGAAGAAGAAAAAGTTGGTGAAGAGCCGCCAGAGCTGCCAGCGCCTGAAGATTAGCTTCGCGTTGAAGTAAACGTTGAAGGGGGAGATGATATCCATGGCGCATCCGGCCGTGGTGAGGAAGGAGAGGGTGACGTAGCTGCGCGTGATGGGCGGCAGCTCCTTGTACCACTCCTCCACCGACTGCGTCCCGCCCATCTTGCCGCTCCGCCGCACGCCCACAGCGCCGGAGGGGTGAGTTGGGGTGCCTGCCAGACCCCTGGTGAGGGCGCCTCGCTACTGGATTCACGCTGGCCGGCCACTGGCAGCCTCTCCGACGAGAGCAGGGAAGGTGGGTGGATTAGTTCAAAGCGGACCGCGGGCTCCAGCACGATCTCTGTGACACGCCACAAGCCTCGCCCGGGGTGGCTGCACGCGGGAATGAGGGGCGGCGGAAGGCAGTGTGACGGTGGCGGGGGCTGTGCTGGTTTCAGATAGCTACGGCGTGGGATGGCACGCGGTGACGGATACCTGTACGAATACGTGTCCCTACGCAGTATCGTACTACCATCACACTCTCCGCGCTAGCAGTACTGCCGATGCTGGCGCGGTAGCCAATTACAGGTGTCCCGCCCGGCCGGCCGGTCGGTCGGTCGGGCTGGATCCCGCCCCGCCCGACCACACGCGGCGGACGAGCCGCAGCTGTAGTGGCGCGCAAGGAGGCGACGAGAAATGGGCGCGAGCAGCTGCGCGCGCGCCACGCGCAGCGATTCCTTGCAGGACAGTCAGTAGTCATGCCTCGTACAGTCGTAGTATCGTACCGGTAGCACACGACGGGATGCTTACAAGACCGGAGTTTCGGAACGAATGTGGACGCATACTCTACGGATTACAAACGCTACTATGTTTTAGAACCACAGGCCCGCCTTCTACGATGCTTCGCGGGACATTCATGTATTAGCGCAGTTATAGAACGTACCCAGGTACATTCGCTTGGAGGGCCGACACACCGACAACAGCAGCAACCTACAGCAATTCGAAGCATCAGCACAGACGCACGCGCCACCGCGCTCGGCGCAGCGAGGGGAAGAAAGCTGTGGCGGCGCGCGGCCTCTGTCCCTTCTTCACCCGTTCCCTCGCAGGCGCCTCCGTTGGAGCCGCCCCCCCGTTGCCCCGATGAGCAAGAAGCGCAGGAACAACGGTCGCAACAAGAGCGGTCGCGGCCATGTAAGTTCCCCGCTGCTGCCGATCCGTGCGCGGCGTGGTGCCAGGGCGTGTCCATGCGGCAGGTCTCGGTGGCGGCGGCCCGAGCGCTGCAGGGCGACACCCCGTGTAGTACTTACGTACCTATCGTTCCGCCGCCGCCGCCCCCTCCGGCCCTCCCTCGCCCCTCGCGCCGCCACCCCCTCCGCTCTGCTGCATACGTGAGGTATCCCACGCCGCGGCAAGGCAGCAGACCATCTTGCGCTACAGGCTTCAGCGAACCCTGCGACCCGGCTTACATGGCGGCGCGCAAGAGCTGGCGAGGCACCGTGCGCTGGCAGGCCGTCGGCGGAGATCGCCGCCGGCGCTGCGCCTCCCGCGCGCGTGCCTGTCCGGCACCCTGCGGGTATCGCTGTACCGGTACCAGTTACACTGCTCGGCCAACTCGCCGTCGCCCAGGTCGAAGTGGCTAACAAAGCACCAAAACATCTCTATGCGGAAATTGTCTATATGGCTTACCGCCAGCGTTGTGACAGGGGTGCGTTGTTGCGTCCACTAAAACATCCCTTACGGTGCACGTACGATATGAGTGGCATAGGTCGTGGGGCGCCCCCCCCCCCCCCCCCCCCCCTGGCGCCTCCTACACGTCAAAACTAACAGCATCGCGAAGCTCGCGCGGAAGGCACGCGTGAGCACAAGTCCTATCCAGGTTTCTGGCCAGTGCCTTCCACCCCTGACACCCCTGGCATGGCCCCATGCAGGTGCGCCGCGTCCGCTGCGAGGCCTCTGGTGTCCTCGTCCCCAAGGACAAGGCCATCAAGCGCTTCATGGTGAGGAACATTGTGGACGCGTCCGCCGTGCGCGATCTGCAGGAGTCCTCCGTCTACGACAGTGAGCGAGCCCCCTTACCCATCCATTCTGTTTACACCCTGTGCACGTTCGCTTGCAAGGTCCATCTGTCCACCTAATGTGCAGGGATGTGTCTCACCATGCCCCCCCCCCCCCCCCCCCCCCCCCCCCCCCCCCGGCCCTTCTCCGATGTGCAGCCTACGCCCTGCCCAAGATCTACCGCAAGGTTTACTACTGCATCTCGGCCGCCATTCACTCCAAGGTGGTGCGCGTGCGCTCCCGCGAGAACCGCCGCATCCGCGAGCCCCCAAAAAGGAACTTTGGCCCCCGCCAGAACGCCAAGTAAGATGGCGGCCGACTGCGCACGGGGTGACCTCTGGCATTAGGTGCTCCATCAGGCATGAAGAACACCTGGCCTCTCACATGAATGGTTTTGTAAACTACATTCACCTTCTGCCGGAATAGCTGCCCTGGCCGTACGTGTGCGCACGCCTCCATGCATCCAATCCGCCCAGCCTCATAGCACCGGCAGCGTCGTCTGTGGATACAGTAGCCAACGGTAGTTGATTGCTGTGTATGATTATGCACGCTGGCACGATGCCCGAACTTTTGTCTTTTCACTTGCGCCTGCCGGTTTAGTGTTTCTCTCTCCCTCCCTCATCCTTGCTGTTCACAGTATGCTGGTGATACAAACATGTGAGATCACGTCCATCCTGGTTTGGACCGAAATTCTCCCTTCCCCCAATCATTGCCTCCATGCCTCTGTGGATAATTTTCGAGCTTTGTTGGCATGCTCATTGGCCTTGTCACAGGGACATGCTTTTGGCGATCTGCCGACCCTCCCACAAGCTGCTGTTGCACCTCTGGTCCATCCTGCACTGAAAACTTTTTCTCTGAAGTCTCCGCCTTCCTATGCGCTTTCGTGCCCATCCCGTGCCTTGAGGATTATCACCGCCATATCCACATCGACAAGGACTCGAGGACATTTCTTAGATCCAAATTTATTCAGGTCCGAGCAAGCGATCGTATCTTAACTCCTATCCAGGTTAGAATGGGTTTTTTGGGGCCGTTGTTGATAAGGCGCTTGAATGAAAGCTTGTGCATCAGCTGGATAGTAACAAGGAAGCATATCTCCGACACCATTCCGGCACCGCCAGCACAAATGGGCACCTGCTGAGGTGGCTGAACCGCGCAAGCTTGTGGTGCCCTAGCTGCGGCCGGTTTTAAGCATGTGCCACTATTCCTCATGAGCTCAAAACAATCACCACCGCCAGCCTCATCACCCCGGCAGCGTTTGCAATGGATGTAGCAAATCGCAAGAGCGCAGTACCGATTCGCAAGATGCAGCAGGTAGATGCTTTGGCATCTGTAGTCCATGTGGCAGGGGCCGGCATGAGCACTGCTGCCACGGCACATTTACACAAAGAGCGACCTGCTCCATGTGCGGGACCCTGGGGGTGGTGTGCGTGTTGCAAACAACTGCCGCGCACATGGCGGGGATTGTAAAGAACTACGCCTTGGGGCCGCTCCACATGGAGGCCCTCCACCTGCGCCATGCATGCAGTCGGAGGCGTGAGCGTGTACACTTGCCACTGCGCCCCTGCTCCAACCCTCCCAAGCATTATGTTGGTACGCACTCCTCTCGAGCAACAGCGCGGTGTACGCGTGTGGTGACGAGGCAGGGGAGGGATCCGACTTGCGCATGACTTACTGTTCCAGCGTTTTCTCCGTGAGTAGTGGGGCAGGCCTCGACAGGCCCCCAGCGGCAGGCACCTCTCCTGACTTGTGCGCGCCATCGCCGCTGCTGCCGCTCCCCCCAGGCTCGAGCTGCCTGCCTGCAGGACGCGCCCTGGACGGCCCTGGCTGCTTCTCTGACGCCCGATGATGCGAGAGCATTTGATCGGGGGCAGCCGCCCAGTACGCACGCTGCGAGCGTGCATCCTCCCCAGAGTCTTGGAACCCGCGGCGAGACTTGGAACTGCACCATTCCATGGACAAGCCCAGGAGCGTGTGATTGGGGGAGGGGAGGGCTAAACGCCATGGAAAGCAGAAGAGGATGCACCCACATGCTCGCGTACAGCATCTCAGTACAACTTCCAACCGTGCGAGACTTACGTGAAGCCGCTGGTGCCCGCAACGGAATCCCGGTACAGTCCGCCACGCATACCTGCGCCAAGGTGACACACCAGGGCTATGTTAAGCTTAAGCAAGTATAAAAAAGATTGTGGAATGATTATCTTACCAGTATGTGACAGCGTAGGATTCACTGAGCTTGGATTACCCCACCATTCCCTATCAATCGAAAATTGTCAGCTCCACAAGCGAAGCGATGTAATGCCCCGGTATTTTAATCGCCAGCCCTGTGCCTGTGGCCAGTTTGAAAGCCGTACCTGGTCGCTGGCTCTGAACGGCGTGCGAGGCCTCGGAGATGGTGGGCGCCGTGGGGTTGCTGGGAGTGTATCGCGTGGCGGGCGGTGCCGGTGAGGGCGTGAACTGCGCAGGCACAGCAACGGTGGTGACGTCGGAGCATGGCAGCGGAGAGGGAAGGCCGTAAAGTGGCGGTAGGGAGCGCCGCCTCACCTTGGCAACCGCTTGCAGGTTAATGCTCAGGTTGATGCCAAACCTCTCCGGCAGCTGAAAGCGCGCCATACAAAGCTGTGAGTGCGAGGGTGCGGCACCGCAGGCAAAGGGGCGGGTTTTACACTGCACACAGCAGCGCACCTTGGACCAGTCGCTGCAGGCGGACGTGGGCCGGCTCTGCGCTCCCGACCCGTCTGCCTGGTACTGCCACTCGCTGTCAAAAAGTTCCGCTGACTGAGATCGCTGCCGCTCCTCCTCACCCTTGGCCCAGTACCTCGCAAAGTGCTGTCTTTGCAGCACGTCTGCCCGCCCCTGCGGTGCAAAGAACCAGACATGCATAGAGGCGCCTGCAAGTGGGTCGATGCTGTGGGATTGTGGTGTGGCGTTGGGAGAGGGGGTATCACCATTTTGGATTGGAAGAAAGAGGAGGGGGCGTCAGGATCTGCGGCGTGGTTGCCCATCCTCTGCAGCCGCATCTGCGTCTGTGCGGCGTTGTAGGGGTCGATGTTGGCGGCGATGCGTTTGGAGTAATCGTGGCGAGTGGCATTGTGGAGTCGCGGCGCGCGGGACCGGCGCCAGAGCGTGGCCTCGTGCTCGTGCTCCACGTCAATGTACAGAGTATGTTTGGGGTTCTCTCGGGGAGCGGCAGCTCTGTACGCTCCCGATTTATTCAGGTAGTCTGGCGAGGGCGACGAGCAGCCCCATAGAGGATCGACGTTAAGCAGCGGCAGCCTGGCAGGAGAGAAGCGCGTACAGCCATCCCTCAGGAATAGGCAGGAGCAAGCTCAACACTATCAGTCGGGGGAGGAGGGCATCAGGTGCATCAACAAGAGTATCAAGAGACTACTTTTGACGTTGGGCCGCACCGCCCGTTTCCATAGGTTGTTGTGCCAGTGGTTCGGGTCAAGGGCTCCAGGTCAGGAAAGATCTCCAGGCGGGGCTGGCTACTCCCAAATCCGCAAATGTGGCCTGGAAAATGGCAAGATATTGCGGTCTCAACACAGAAGAGAGTGCTCAGCGGCAAGAGCAGCTCTGAGCGCCGTGCATTGAGTACACCTCTTGCAGCATACTGGCGTTAAGATGTGGACATACCATAGCGCGTTGGTGGTCCACCGGCCTTACTCCGTCGCTTCCTCCCCGTCTGCAGCCACACGATTGTCATATTTTAAAAAACTTGAGTCATGCCGAGCCACATGGCTGCAAAGGTGGACGCCTGCCAGCATCCAGCTTCACCGGGCATGCGGGTCATTGGGCTAGGGCTCCGAAATCACCCCGCCACCCACAGCGCATTCTACCGTTTACCTTTGAGGTGCTAGAGATCTTGGGTAGGAGATCAGCAGCCGCCGCCGAATCCGCAAGCGACCAACCCTCCACCAGCCCGGTCTCCATGGCGGAGGACGTCAAGGGCGACTCAGAGGGAGACGGCATACGGAAATCCCCAGCGGGTTGCGACAACTGCGACTCGGACGCCTCCATTTGCTCGGACTGCCCAGCGTTCCCGCGCCTTGCATGCAATGCAGGTCTCACTTTCGAATGGCGGTGCAGCGCTTTCGATCACCGAGACGCCGTGAGTAAGCTAATTGACATCGGATTTTCGCCCACTCGGGCATTCATGTCGGCATGCGTCCAAACAGGATATTCAGCAGCAACGCAAATATTCAGGGCACAGGTATCCTGTCTTGCTGCTTCCACCTCGCATTTTCTGCAGTAGACGTTTCCTATTGCTTTTTCGGGTGATTTCCTGATCGCCGTTTGCAGCTAGCTCGTGTAATTATTACATTCTCGGGCGTGCAGAACTTCATCACCATCTGACAAGTATAAATATCAGCGACCACTACGCGCCGATTATTGCAATATTCAAAAGCGTATGGTCGGTCAAAGGTGAATTTAATCCATATTAGCATCGGAGGGTTCGATCGTAGCCCCGGTACCTCGTAAGCCAGTACAGCAGGTTCGTACAGGTACCGCCAGTAGTGGCTGCAAAATAAGCCAGGCAGGCGGCGCTCGGCTCAGCATGGCGCAGCGCACGGTCATCAGCACTGCATCGTCAGGCGCGGTCGGCACGGCATAATCAACTACTGATAGGTAATGATATGGGTTATTTTGCTACTTATAATACAGAGTACCTAAGCGCAGGCTAGCAGCAGCGCCCTATATAACGAGTAGCACAATCGCTCCAGCACTGCGAAACCAGTTCTCTTGTGGCGCACTGCCTGCGCGCCGTCCGCATCTTCACCCGTCAGTGCAGATCAAAAAGCGAGGAGGAGGGGATTGCTGCGATGGACCGTGCGCTTGAGCCAGGCGGTGGCCGCGGAGGTTACGGCCGGCGGGGCGGTGGAGGCCACCGCGGCGGCGGGCGGCGCGGCGGCCGCGGTGGGGGCCACCAGCACTTTTCCCGCAAGCGGCAGCGGGAGGAGCCCGATCCCGACGGGTCCAAGGCGATCCTCGACCGTGTCTTCCATCTAGCAGACCGCAAGAAGGTTCCTCCCCTAGCAAAGACTTCGGGTCGCTGCCTTCGCGATAGGTTGACGCCGCTGCGTGTGATCCTTCGAGCGTATTGCCGTGGATGTCGCGCACTGACAGTCGTTATGCTCGCGTGAAAGGGCCAGGAGGGACCGCCCGTGGACGTGGAGGTGGAGGAGCTAGCCACGATGATGCTGAGAGACCCGAACAAGTTCGAGAAGGTGCGCGTTTCGCCTCCGATGTGGGTGGCGGGCCAGGGAGCGTAGTGGCTCAGCGCGCGGTATGCTCTGCTGCTGTCAGATTATCGAGAGCATCACGGACTGCGTGGTGGAGATCTCCACGAAGACGCCCGTGTATGCCTTGCTGGCTGGTAAGTCGAAGGCAGCGCGGGCGGCGGGCGGCGGGCGCATGTGGATGCCGGGAGAGATGAGCGAGCGTTGAAAAACGGAGATATGTTGGGGGGGGGGGGGGGGGGGGGGGACTGAGACATGCTACCTTTACGTGGAAGGGTGTGGGGGGGGAGGGGGGGTCACAGAATGGTGCCATTGGCGGCGGTAGGCCTACTCAACAGCGAGGACCAGGGGCTGGGAGGCCGCATCGTGGATGCTGCCTACAACGACTTCCTCAGCGCCTTGCAGAAGGGCGACAGGCACAGGTGTGCCCCCACCCCCTCCCGGAACTTACTTTGGCCTGGCGCAACCAAGCCTGTGGCCATGCTGACTGAGCAAGGCCGGGATGGGATGGGGGGCTGTGCGCACGAGTGCAGGTCGCGCATGCACCTGCGCTTCTTCGCCGCTCTGGTCGTCACCAACGTGATCCCCGCCGGCAGCTACCTCTCCCTCCTGTCCGACATGGTGAAGGTGGCCATCACCGCCGCCAGCAGCGCCGGCGACTCCCGCGTCTGGCAGCCATGGGCGGACCACATGGTGTACTGCGTGCTGGCGGCGCTGCCCTGGGCCGCTCCGGAGCTGGCGGACGCGGCCCCGGAGGCGATGGACGCGCTGCTGGATGTGGTGGCGGAGTACATCGCGGCTCGCCCCTCTGCGCACACGGCTGCGCTGATGCCCTTCTACGGCGGCGCCCGTGACCACAGCGATCGATGCCTGCAGTAAGATGCCCGTGCGCGCAGCGCAATACCCGATACCGTGTGCATCCCCTGGGGAGGGGATCCCGCAGTACTCCCGCACCGCCAACATCCGCGTCCAAATGTCTGTTACATTGCCGCCGTCCTGGGCAAAACTGCGCAGGATTAGGGCTGGGAGGGTTTCACCCCAGCCGGGGCTCAATTGTAGCGGAGCAAAATACAATAGACCGGACGTGTAGCGTAACCACGCTTTGGGTCCGCTTTACAGAGAAGGGGGGGGGGGGGGGGGGGGGGAGAGGGAGCGGGAGAGAGAGACAGAGAGAGACAGAGAGAGTGATAAACCTTCCATGTAGCTGTAGGTGGTTCACGGCAACACCTCGTTCCAATTTGGTGTCCCAAGCGGGGGGGGCTCCTTCAGGATGAAACTCAAGCGTGAGCAGTGGGAACAAAGGTTGCTACCTTTTCTTGCGATAGGGCAGGACGGCGGTGCTAGGTCGCCTTCGTTCCGTTCGCTGTGCATCATCTTGTTTGACCCTCCTGTGTGTGCGCGCCTGCTGCCTCCCCCTTGCCCGGCAGGAGCGACAGCGGCGGCGCCTCCTTCCTCAGCAGCCTGTGGTTGGCGATCCAGGAGCTGAAGGACGCCAACTGGGGGCTGACATCTGTGAACAAGCTGCACGAGGCCTGCGAGGTGCGCTGCCAAAGGAAAGGAGGAGGGGGGGGGGCTCTGGAGTTTCGCACTTTAGGGTATGTTGTAGGGTTTTGCATGTTAACACTGAGCCGTGCGATTAGCCATTCAAAGCCATGCAGTTGCGCGGCCCGGATTTCATTGCCTCTCCATCCATTGTGAGCCAGCGCACCGACTTCTAACCCCCCACCCCCGGGCAGTCCCGCCTGGCGCAGAGCACCGGGCACGCGCTGCCCAGCGTGCAGCTGCCCAGCGCGCCGCCATGCGTGGAGCCGGAGATGGACGCCACGACGGCCGCGAGCACCGTGGCGATGCTGTATCGCCCGCGCGGCGGCATCCGGTTGCTGCCCGACGGCGTGGACGGCTCCGGAGATGGCTGCCTGGCCATCGACCGCTTCGTGGTGGAGGAGTTCATCCTTGACACCCTGCACTGGTGCGCCGCCTCTGCCCTTTCCGTCTACATGTACACAACTATGCCTGCATCCAAATATACAAGAGACATTTACATCACAGACAGGCACCCTAATTAACTGTAGATCTAGGTATGTATATATGTATGTATGTATGTACAAGACAAACATGAATACTGATGGACATCCTGACTTCAGGCTGCAAAGCAGTGCTGCAAAGCAGTGGATTGTTCTTTGGAAAACCCGGGCTACTTTTCAATGCTATGGCACTATCTTTTTGTGCATCGATATCGTGCTGGATGTGGGAGACGGCCTCCCGCAGCTTCCAACCACTGCCTCACCGCTCGGTGCGCGCCGGCCCGCAGGTTTGACGGCGACCGCCGCGAGACCGTGCTCCGCATCGGCAACCTGCCGGTGCCGTTCAAGTATGAAGCCATCCTGATAGAGACCCTGTTCAGCCAGCTGCTGTGCTTGCCGATGGTGAGCGCCCCCCCCCCCCCCCCCCCCCCCCCCCCAGGGGGCTCCTCTGACCAACCGCCGCTGCCATCCCCCGTGCTGTCCTATACTTCCGCCGATTCCTTGAAGCACTGAGCAGCCGATGTGCCGTCACCCCTGCCAGCCCCCCCGCAAGCCGGTCGGCTACCTCACCATCATCGTCGACTGCATGAAGACCATCGAAAAGTTCTCCAAGCCGCTGTCAGGCTGCGTCCGCGAGCTGTTCTCCCGCATGGACGTGAGCCCCCCCCCCCCCCCCCCCGCCTTTTCGCACCCACATTAAGTGCACGAGCCAGCCATCGGGCCATGCCTCACGAGGTGGCTCCGCGGGCCGGCCTAGAGCTAGGAAGACCATTTGCGCTGAACCGCCGCTGCCATTGTGCTCGCGCCACGCAGGTGCTCGACCCGGAGCTGCAGACCCGGCTCGCGGAGTGGTTGGCGTACCACCTGTCGTGCTTCGACTTCCAGTGGCCGTGGGCCCGCTGGGAGCACGTGATGGAGAAGCCCGCCACCGACTCACAGCGCCGCTTCTGTGCGGCCGTGCTGGGCCGCCTCCTCCGCCTCAGCTACTATGACCGCGTGGCGCAGGTGGGCGAACCCCCCCCCCCCCCCCCCCCCCCAAAATCTCCCAAAAAATACCCAGAACACCAATTGTGCACCTACTGAGTCAGCATGTACAATGAAGTTTCTCATCTAGGGTTTCAGACCCCAAAAAGCTCGTGTCACATCCCATCCCCAGCCCCCGGCTTGCCGCTGCTCCGCCCTAACATGCAAAGTGCGCTGACGCCTGGGTGTGGCGCGCAGTCGGTTCCGCCCGCGTTTGTGCCGCTGCTGCCGCCCAACCCGGTGCCGCAGCCCCTGGACAAGCCGATGGTGGAGAAGCGCGGGGACCCCCCCCCTGGTGCGGCAGGTGCTGTGGAGAAGCGCAGCACCGAGATGCTCGCGATGGTTCGCAGCAAGGTCCGCGCCCACGAGGCCACTGCTTATCTGCACTGTGTGCATGTAGGATGTATGCATATGTATGTATGTACATATGTATACATCCTACGGAAACTATATATATACATACATGACATACACATGCGTGTGTATGTATGTATATTATATTGATGGATTTATATATTTGTACATGTATCGTATACATACATTACAATATTAACATATCGTAGTGTATCGTATCATATCATATCATATCATATCATATCATATCATATCATATCATATCATATCATATCATATCATATCATATCATATCATATCATATCATATCATATCATATCATATCATATCATATCATATCATTTCATGTATATATGTTATATGTATATCTTATATATTATATGTTATATGTAGATATATATACGGTACTAAGAGTGTAAATTGACCCCCCCCCCCCCCCCCCCCCTCTGCCTGGTCCTATTTGCAGGTGCCGTCGGAGGGCATGATGGACTGGATCTCGGAGCAGCAGCTCCGCACCGAGCTGGGCGGCATGAGCGGCTTGCTCGAGATGGTGCTGCGCACGCTGCTGGTGGCGGGCTCCAAGAGCTTCACCCACACCCTCATCGCCCTGGAGAGATACGTGGACGTGCTCGGGGTCCGCCCGCCCTGACCCCGCACCCCTTGCCAGAGCAGCCGCGCTGTTCCGTTCACGCGTGAGGCGCCGAGCCCTGACACTCCCTGCCATGCCCCATGCTGCTGCAGCAACTGATAGACGAGTACGGCGAGGAGGGGCAGGACATCGCCGTCAAGGTCGCTGCCAAGGTGCGCCGCCTCGCGCTGCTGGCCCGGCCCAGGCCATGTCCTGCCCCTCCAGGCATTGGGCCGGGGAGTGAGTAGTTGTTACCATGTGAGACAGACGCTCCCTATCACCTGTTGCACAGCAATGTAGTGGCGCCTACACCTGCCCATGAGAACACACTCCAGAAACATCAGGTTAGGGTGGCATGCGACCTATAAGATAGGATTTGATGTGCGGTTTATCTGTATTGAACTCTGGCAGGCTGGACGGGTTGTTCTCCGCAGTAACTGAGCCAGCGCTTGTACATACATATGAATGCGTGTGCGTGTGTGCAACTCGACGGGTGCAACACGGCGCCGGCGGGGCTGCACTCGCAGCGGTGCAGTGCAGACCGCCTGATTTCGGAAACTGTCTTCTGACTCGCCCTCTGGCGCCGCTTGCCCGCAGGTGTGGCTAAACTCGCCCCAGCGGGCCGCCATCGCCATCGACCGCCTCATGGGCATGCGCCTGGTCCAGGGGAGCACGGTCGTGAGCTGGGTGTTCAAGAGCGCGGGCATGAAGTCGGTGGATGACGAGCTGGAGAAGGGGCTCGCCATGGAGGTGCGCCGCCTGCGCCCCGTCTGGACGACTGCTGAGGGCCGCGCGTCAGTGCCTGCCTCACGACCCATTCGTCGTGAGCACAGCCGTACATTTGCCATCAGAGGCTGCTCGTGGCCTTCGCGGCGGCCGAAAACGTTAAACCGCTCCACTTGGAGGGGGCGATCGACTCGCACATAGCAACTTGTCGCTATGGAACGCGAGTATGCAGTATGCTCCTGTCGACCTTGTTTATTTCATTATTTGTCGACCTTTCTGCACATGGTTCTGATGGCCCTCGCCCGCAACGCTGCTGCCTCCGTGCGCGCAGGCCCTGACCAACTGCACCAACAAGATGATAGCGCGCGCCGGCGACGAGCGGGCCGACCTCGCCGCCATCAACACGGCGCTGGTGGAGGCGCGCGCGGCAGCGGTGGAGGCGGGCGATGCGGTGCGCGCCGCGGCGGCGGCGCTGGAGACGGCGGACAGCGGCGCGGACCAGGCCCGGATGGCGCGCCACGCCACGGAGGCGGAGGAGCGCGAGGTAGGGGCCCCGCGTCGATAGTCGGAGTTGGTTATTAGGGTTTGGGACATCCTATGTATGGCTGCGCAGAGGTAGCCTCCGTGACGAAGTAGGCCTGCTCTCCAACCTGACTCGTCTCGATTTCTGCCCGCAAAACTCATGCCCGCGAAATTGGCGAAATTCCGTCTGCAACTCCTGCAAACTTATCGCAACCTGCGGATAAGTCGCTGCTAATCCTTTCGTGAAGTCAGGCCAGATGCTTAGCCTCATTCAGCTTGTTCCAGCCTTAATTCAGTCCAGAGTGGTTCTGCCGCGGTCCCTCGCGGACTGGCAGACAGGCATCCAAGTGTTTGGCAGTCGGCAATTCGTGCCTGAATTTCAGTCGAACACACTGGGTTTTTGATAACGCTTGTATGCTTCCGTCACTCGGTGTGGCCCTATGGGGGCGGGAAAATTGCCCTACGAAGACCCTATGCGGAGCAATTTAGGGTTCTGTGACTGAATTCAGAATATTCTGATTTCTGATATTCAGCTGCATTCGACTAAATTCAATGCCACTGAACAAAATTGTTCCCCCTATAAACCCCCTTCCACCGCCTGTCAGGCTGCCGCCAAGGACCAAGTGGCTGAGATTGAGCAGGCGCTGGCAGAGAAGGTGCGGCCGACGCGGCCACCGCACGCCCGCCCCTGTTGTCTGCCCTACTGTTTCAAGTCAGTACATCCGCGAGTGCAGACTGACCCGGCTGCGGCTGCGCGCAGGCGATGGCAGTCAGCACGGCGGACAACCTGCGCGACACGCACTTCATGACCGTGTACCGCAGCTTTGTGGAGCTGCTGAACCCGCAGCTGCAGGCTGACGAGGACAGCATGACGGACGGCGCCGCGGCGCACGCCCCCTGGGTCGACGCCGCGCTGGGCAGCCTCCGGTGCTTTGCCCCCCTCCCCCCTCTTCTAGAGCGCAGGGCTCCTCTGCGGCCGCTGACACATTTATATGTCAGAGAGAGAGAGAGAGACGCTCATAAGACCCCATGATGGAATCCTCAAATGCAGCGTGGATGCCACCGCCTATAAGAACGTCCGCTTAATATTTTCTCTATCGACAGTTGGTCCATCCATTTGACCTCTGACAGGTACAGCCGCCCGAGCGGTAATCAGATGACTGTGAAGCATGGCCCGCCCAGCGGGTGTAGCCTCACCCATGGCACCCCTTAGTAGTGGGATCTGGGCCTGTGACTGGGCTGGCGTGCAACATATGGGAGCATTCGCTGTTTGGCTCCGCTGTGGTTTGCTCTACGCCTGACCTCTGGCACGCTGGGCGGGTTGTTAGTCGCGATGGTCTGGTTGCCGCGTCAGCAGCGGCGCCCGTCAGAGTTCATAGAGCTACGGGTTGCCTCCGCAGTAGCACTTGAAATAATCACCTGCCCGCCCTGCCTGCCAGAGGTCAAACGCACACGAAACTGTAGCGGGACTGTACAGCGAATGTTCCCGTTCGCTAAGAGCAAGCCCGTTTTGAGGCTGGTGATACGGGCTCTTATCGGTGGCTCGGCATTCGTATGAAGCGGGCGTTCCTACTAGAGGCACTGGTCGCACCCCAGCCCCATTTGAGGCCTATGTCCTTTGTTCCCCTGGCCGGGTGTTTTCCCCCTCCTCTGCCCTCTGTCTCCTGCTTGATGTATGTGCGGCGGGTGCCCCCTGACTGCGCGCTGAACCCACCGCCCTCGCTCCCCTCCGTGCGACACAGCGCCTTCACGCGCTTCTACTTTGTCAACGTGGCGCCGGTGGCGTCGGAGCTCATCGACGACGTGCTGTCGGAGGGCAGCGTCCACCCCAGCCTGCGCTCGGCCGTGCTGTCCAGCCTGCAGGTGTAGCTGGCGCCCGGAGGCCAAGGCGGCCCATCCTGCCATGGGGCCTCCAGGCGGTGAGGAGACTCAGGGGGGGCGCCCTGCCCACTCTCGGAGTGTGCGCCAATTCTACCGTATCGGTGTAACAGCACCCTCTGCCGCCAACTACATGCCGCCTGCGCATCCCTCACCGCATCGCCTGGCGATCCCCACCGGCCAACGAGGCGTCCTGGAAGTTGCTTAAGGAGCATCGAAGTTGCAGCACCTCGCATTTCGATTCCCGCAATTGGGGTGCCGGCAAATAATATATCCGCTGAATAAATATCTATATAAATGAGATGTGCTTCGTTGCCACATTGTTATGAGATAGTACTGCATATCTCCAATGATATACCACTCTTGCCCCATTAATCCTGGGCAGCACCGCAGGATCCACCAGCTGCCTTGTGGCCCGACTGCATGAACCCCCGGAGGATCGGCTGCCCCCGGCGACCGCGGTCCCTTTCAGGGCCACATATCCCCTCAACATGCCCCTCTTCCATTTGAGCCGTGAAGGCGGGGGGGCGGAAGGGCGTCGCGCGTGTGCCTGGAAGTGCGCCGACGCGGGTCAAAAGGCGCCAGCAGGGGGTAATGCGGGCTGCTGTGCGGGGTGGTGCTGGCAGCGCACAAGTGGAGGGGAATGTTTATTATTACAAGCGTACGTAGAGGCCGGTAGGTATATGTGAGGCTAATGGCACGGCGCAACAACCGTGCTGGCGTGTCCTTGTGCTCGCTCGCTCGCTCGCTCTAGTTCTTGTACTGCACCCCGCTGCCCTCGATGATCTCGCCCAGCACAAACGCCTCGGGCACGGCCTCGATGCACTTGTCCACCTCGGAGGGGTCCACCACCACAATCATGCCGACGCCCATGTTGAAGGTGCGGAACATCTCCGCCTCCGCGATCTTGCCCTTCTCCTGCACCCAGCGGAACACCTCCGGCACCTCCCAGCTCGACTTGTCCACCAGCGTGGCGCAGCCGTCGGGCACCACGCGCGGGATGTTCTCCGGGAAGCCGCCGCCCGTGATGTGCACGCAGCCGTGCACGTCCGCCACCTCCATCAGCTTGAGCGCCGTCAGCACGTACATGCGCGTCGGCTCGATCAGCACGTCGCCAAACGTCTTGCTGTCGTCCCAGGGCGTCTTGTCCTCCAGGCTGTTGCCGCTGACCTCGATCACCTTGCGCACGAGGGAGTAGCCGTTGGAGTGGAAGCCGCTGCTCTTGAGGCCGAGCACCACGTCGCCGGCCTTGACCTTGCTGCCGTCGATCACGCGGTCCTTCTTCACCGAGCCGACGGCAAAGCCGCCCAGGTCGTACTCGCCGGGCGCGTAGAAGCCGGGCATCTCCGCCGTCTCGCCGCCCATCAGGATGCAGTCGCTCTGCCGGCACCCCTCCACGATGCCCTTCACCACGGCCTCCGCACAGTCCACGTCCAGCAGGCCCGTGGCAAAGTAGTCCAGGAAGAACATCGGCTTGGCGCCGCAGCACACGATGTCGTTCACGCTCATCGCGACGAGGTCGATGCCCACCTGGATGCAGCAAAGCAGCGGGGGGCAACCGTGTCAGCACGAGGATGTCAATGTGGATCATTGGGAGGGCAGCGCGGGGTGGATCCCAGATACACGGTGTACCCCCCCCCCCTCCCTTCCCCTCATTCCAATGGGTCTGCACAGCAAGGCATGAGATGCCACTGGAAGACGGAAGCCAGGATATGCATTGCGGCGCAGGATAGAACAGAATATAGTAGGACAGAGCAAAGTAGGAGTGGAGATCAGGGCTGCCATGGGATGGCATCAGAGGGTAACGGAGACCGAGTATGATTGCGCCACATCTTGGCGCACCACATGAAGCGGAAGAGCACTGTTCAGTCGGGAACCCCGCAGCAGTTGTGCGAGATAGCAAGGGCGAAAGTGCGTTGAGCGGTCGTGGGCAGGAAGGGGAGATGGGGGTATATATTGCGACAGCACGCCTGGCGGCCGGGGCGCACCGTGTCGTGCTTGTTCATGTCGAAGGCGAGCTTGAGCTTGGTGCCGACGCCGTCGGTGCCGGCCACGAGGTAGCTGTCGCCGAAGGGGTATAGCCCCGAGAAGCCGCCGATCGTGGGGTTGAGCTTCTTGATGCGGTTCACCAGCTCGTTGCCGGCGTCAATGTCGACGCCCGCCGCCTGCGCGAAGTGGGTGCTCGGGGTTTGAGTTCACTAGCTCGCTGGGAACGGCATTGCGGGGGGGGGGGGGGGGGGGGGGGCTCACTTTGTAGCTCAGTCCGTCTGAGTTGGAGGCCGGCTCGGCGATGGCGTTGCGGCGGACACACCGGCGCGCCATCACGTTCTTCGGGAAGGACACGCGGCCGAAGGACAGCTTGTTGGCGGGCGCGGGCGCGCGGCGGTCGCTGTGGCCGGCGGTCGACGCCGCCACTGCGCTGGCACCAAGCAGCTGTGCCGACATCGTGTCTGTAATGTGGGAGTTGCGGGGGAGTTACAGAGGCCTGCAAAAGGGGGCAGGGCATCGTCTCGTCAGCCGGGGCGAGGCAGCCGGGGGAGAGGGGGGGGCTGACTTAAAAAGGCCGTTCCCTATGGTACCAAACCGAGGAGCAGATAGCCGCTATAGCGGCTTTGCTGTTTGGATGGCCTCCCCGGATTCGACAACCCTACTGGTAGCTATCACTTCGCCGTCCGGGTGCTACTTAACCGGTAGGCCCATAACGTCCAACTAGCACATTCGCGACGACGTGGTGAAGTGCTATGCGCTACAGTGAAGAGGGGCGACAGGGTAGGGGCGGTACCTGCTGCGGGCGAGTGGGGGCGAGAAAAGTGATGAGTGATAGGTGTGGGCTGTCGGAGCGTACCTGTAGGGCGAGGTAGTCATCGGCCGCGCTGGCGCACGACACAGTAGGTGCGTCGTCGTCGTGATGCTGCTAATCCTAAGCCGCCGATGACCAGCGACCGATCAGCCGTACTACCCAGGTACCCTTTAGTCGCCAACTCGCCACGGCTCGCGGAGCAGCGGCGGAGCGGGGATGATGAGAGCAACGTTTGCGCGCCGGGTTGTTGCTTTGTCATATTCGCGACCTCCATATATTATCGGAACTTTCTGGAAGAGTAAACGAAATCTGTCACTATGAGGTCATTAAAACTCGGACCTTTACTGCCGCTGCTGACATCATCGCCCCATCCCAGGATTCGAGACCTTATTCGCGTGATGTCGCGGAATGTAGTTGAGCTCTTGGTTGTGTTTTGGCCTAGAATCCTGCCCCCCCGTGCTGGCTGGATTCAAACGTGCTGTCGACTACTGCCGGCGGACGCCACGCGCCCTACACCGGCCCTGGTACTTAGCGTCTGTAGTGCCTTGCCCCCCGCGCCCCGCTGCCTGCTGCCCGTAATAGTACTTTGCCTTCGCCCGACCCTACTAGCCCTTGTAACCAAACCCATCATTCAAACATGCTGCGCGCGCGCGCACGAGTCACGCAGTCACGCGCACGAAAATAACACGTGCTGCGGCGGCGTGCTGCTGATGACGCTGACGTAGTCGTCGTGCAATGATGAGCCAATGATGAGTGGGTGCCGGTACGGGTCAGCGACTACACAAGCACGTTTCAAAGTTGAGTCTGGTTTTGCCAAAAAGGTCGCACAGGCTATTTTACACGGTCAAGAGCCGAAATTGGCAGGATGGTTTACCGAAAGCGTGGAGGGAAAACGGAGTCAGGGGGGGGCGCTGCGTGGAACGCAGCGAAAACTGGAAGATGGCAGGCTCAGCTGTTCTGGCTGCTTTTATGTCTACTCGTGCTGCACCCAAAAAGGGCGCAACAACAGATGCCTAGTTCCCGTACCACTGAGCAGCACTTGTAGCTAAAAAGCGGTTAGGTCAAGGAGGGAAACCCCATAAACTAGTTTAGATCATTTCAAAGTTGAGTCTGGTTTTGCCAGTCTTGAGCGAACGGAGAGAGCGGTGGATTGACGGAGAAGAGGTAGCGCCAAGTCATGAAGGAGGCACTGGGAAGGCCACCGCTGCGGAGTCCTGTTGGACTTGGAAGTGGCGGAGGGGGGCGATCTGTCCAAAGAAGAACCATGCGCCAGGTGAAGGAAGAACGTTGGGGTCGATGTAGTCCAGAACGACGTCAGAGTTAGTAGCCCAACCGCCTTGGTAGCGAATGTGGGACAATGGCACTCCGATGGCATTCGCTGCAGAGGCTGCGCCCTTGCGAAGAGTGTGTGAAGTCCAGGAAGTGCCAGCAGGGGGGGCAGCGTTGACTAGAGTGATGGCCGCAGACAGCCAGTCTGACATTGTAGCCGCAGTCCAAGGTTTTGACTGCTCGGCCGCAGTGACAGCCCAGAAGTTTGATGCAGCCAAACCAACAGTAACCAGGGGGACAGACTGGACGTTGTCGATGAAGTGGTGCAAGAGACGTGCCACTCGAGGGTGCTCGGACACCGGAAGGAGAAGTACGCGCAGGTCGCCGGGTCCCCGTCGGCCAGCGCGACCCTTCTCGCGGTACACTTGCAAGGTGATGTTGTAGGTGTCGACATGCACATCTCGCACTCGACAGGAGACGCCAGTATGGCCCCTGGCAAAGAACATGAAGTTGACAACCGAGGCCAAGAGAGCTCGGAAGTCGAGGTGGTACTCTGGGTAAGGAGCAGACACAATTAGCTCGGCCTTTGTGACGAAGCGATAGGCCACATCCGCATGCAGAGGGGCACGCAAAGGGGCAGCGTCTAGCCGGCGCTGACGCAGCATCAGCCCACGCCTTGCTGAAGTTAGGTGCAGACTGTCCTTGGCGATTGGGACGAGGTTGTGCAGCTCGAAGAACGTGTTGATTGCAGACAAGTAGGGCTGCATCGACTTAGCTGCGATGTGCCCTCGCTCCCCGATCCAGGCAACATACCGAACGACAGTAGCGGTACTCGCCTCCAGCGGACTGATGTTTTCAGAGTCCTGGCAGAACTCCGCGAACTGAGACAGCCTGCCGGCGTAGCTCTTGAGTGTCTGAGCGCTGAGGGAGCTGGAGAGCATGTCGAGCGTTCGCTGGCCCAGCTCGTCCGAGCCGAACGCGTCCTAGCGCCTGCAGCCGGGATCGCAGTGACGCAGCCCACGGAGCGACAGCTGCGGGCTCGTCAATTACGTACGTGCGTCGTTTTACCGACAGAGTTCCACCGGTACGACTACTGTTCGCAAAGTACTCGGCAGCAGCGGTTAGGTTCCCGGCGGTTGGCCGGTAGCTGCTGGACGGGTTTGCAGTAGCTTCAGTACGGGTTTGCGGGGCTAGGTTCAAGTAAGAGGGCCGCCCCGCGCGCCCTTCGCGCTCGTAGCGCCTGTCCCGTGCATAACGTACACGCGCGAAACCTGGTCGTTGCGAACCAGTTGTAACACGTAGTGTAACAACCGACGGACGCAGAGATGGGGTGGTAAGAAAAGCGGTTGGTTGAGCCGCCATGTGCAGGTGTGCGGATGGTTGAGCCGCACTCGGCTGTAGCTGTAAGAAGCGCCGTACCGAGGAAGGTCTAAATGAAGTCTGTAAGGTGGGGGGGTCAGGTCCTGACACATGGCGCTCATCTCGTCGTTGCGCTGCAAGGGTGCGTCTTGCGGCGATCACCGAAAGGTGGCCTCGCAAAGCTCCACAGCTCCGACGAAAGGCGCCCTACACCGTCACTCGTGCTCACCTTCGCGGCCACGTCCACGCCCACCGCCACGTCCTCGCCCACGCCCGCGACCTGCAGCTGCGGCTGCTACTCGGGCAGTAGCGGTTGCCTTTGCGCGGCTGGCAACGGTCGCCTCGAAGACACGACGCTCGTAGTCCCTCATGAGGTCCCCAAAAATCGCAGAACCCAGATGCTCCGAAGCAGGCTGAAAATGCTGGGCTCGCAGCACGTCCAGAACACCTTGGTCACCGTGCACACGCTTGATCTCATTTAGCCTCCGCAGGAAAGCCAAACGAAAACGAAACGCCTTGTCGATGGCCTCGGCGTGATTCCGAGCTCTCGCGAGGTAGGGGTGAAGTCCTGGTTGGTGGCAGGGACGTAAGGTAGCAGCTCGTCGAGAGCCACGAAAAGTGCAGCCATGTGGGCTCCGAAACACGACATCCACAAGTACTCGGCAGACGCCGGTCGTCCTGCTTGAGGTACTCGTTCGTTAGGTCGGTGCTCAGGGGGAAGAGTCCAGGCACTCGGCTGACCGGTCGAACGGCCTCGTAACCAGACTCTGCTCTCTGCAGTAGCTCTGGCACCGCGAGGTAGTCATCCTCGGCACTCACGGATTTTGCTCCGACACGGCCGCTCTGGGCTAGCTCTAGCAAGTCGGGGCGCTCTGTAGCTCCCCCGCTGCCTGTCGGCTGTCCCGCGAAACGCTGCCCGGAGCCGGAGCCATGTTCCCCTTCCCCATCAACAACGCGATCACGAGCCGTCAATTGCGCCACAGCTGTAGCCAACTCTCGCAGTAATGAAGACTGGGCCCTCATATCTGCGTTCAGCGACTCCAACGTCGGCTCGGCGACGGGTTCTTCTCCATCTGGCATGGTAACGCACGGACGTACGGACGAGAATATCACACTCGGGTGGTGAGCCGGGTGTGGTCTTGAACAACCTGGGGTGACCTTGCTCGCACTGGTTACGAGACAGTTTTTACATCGCTGCGTGGAACGCAGCGAAAACTGGAAGATGGCAGGCTCAGCTGTTCTGGCTGCTTTTATGTCTACTCGTGCTGCACCTGAAAAGGGCGCAACAACGGATGCCTAGTTCCCGTACCACTGAGCAGCACTTGTAGCTAAAAAGCGGTTAGGTCAAGGAGGGAAACCCCATAAACTAGTTTAGATCAGATCGACGATGACGCGAAATAGTCGCTACCCTGTACAGTAGGCGCTGCTCAGCACATCATACTGTACTGCTCAGCCTGTACTGCTAGCTCAGCACATCGTCGTCGTCGTCGAGGTACCGGGTTCGATTCCTGGCCGATGTATTTCGGCAATATCGGCCCGGCGTGTCCCGGGTTTACTCGGTTGATGCATTAGCCCTTCGGGGTTCGAATGAGGCAATGGTCTATGGGCTATGCCAGACCTACGACTGCAGTTGGCGCACGAGGTCAAGTGCTGGGGCGGCTTCGGCCGATGTCCCGGGGCGAACTTTACTTTTACTTTTACATCGTCGTCGCAGCGACTAAGATTTACAGAAGGTCGTACGGGTACAGGTATCCCGTCCACAACCTCATCGTCATCAAATTATCCACGACTGACCTGTACCGGCCGGGCCGGGGCTCCGTGTAGCGCTAATTAAAAAAAAAGCAGATATTAAATTATTAGTATTAAATAACACTCTTCGTCCGAATTAACTTCCTGATTCAGCTGCCGATTTCCCGAAAAATCGGAGAGTTCTCTTGGGGGTGGGGGGGGGGGGGGGGGGGGGGGGGGGGACTTTTTCGGGAACGAAGCAGTACATATAAGCGCGAGCTCACAACCGCTGATGAGTACGCGCGCGACCACACGCGCCCTTATTGCGCGCTGCCACGCACGCTATCATAAAATGTGCGGCCCGCAGCAGCCGCCGTCACTCCCACCTTGTCCACCGCCCAACAACCCCAATCACCCTCCCTTCCCCGCGATGGAGGACAACAGCGAGGATGAGGCGGGGCCATCTCGGCGCCCCCAGCCGCCACAAGTCCGCATGATCGGCGTAGTAGTCTCAGTCAAGTGGGATGACGCCCCCCTCGGCAAGGTTGCCGTGCTTGCCCCGACCCCCGACCGGATGCGGATCGAGCATGGGTCGTTGGATAGGGGGCAGAGTGACAACGAGTGACCGCGACGACGAGTGACATTGATAGCGAGAGAGCGGTGACAGCGAGCAGCATGGTGACAGCGAGCAGCGAGCACCACGTAGACGGTAGGCCGTGATGAGTCAGGCCGGGAGGGTCAGCAAGGGCGGAGCCACAGCAAAGTGTAATTGTATTTTACATGTTTGGCATTGTATATGATTTGTTCTCATTGCAATGCAATCCTATAGCACTTGCAGCAATGCGCGGGAGGCAGTAATGGAAGGAAACTTGCTTCATTGCCCCATGGCAGGACTTTACACATGACTTCACTTTGCTGACAAACAAAGTGCGCAAGCCGCAAATGAAAATCAAAGGGGGGGACAGGGGCGGGGGAGCGGCATCGCCGACGGCGGCAGTGCCCGTGCCGACATCGTCGGCGAGAGCGATGATGTTGGCGGTGACCGGTGTTGTAGTGTGTTGCGGCGGCGTGGACGAAGCAGCCGCAGCGGGGTTGTTGCCTTTGCTGCTGCCTCGCCGGCTTGTATAGTGACAACGAAGTTTTTTTCCGTGCCGATTCAGCAGCCGGATATACTACACCAATAGGAAATCGATACATCGAGCACGGAGATATGCTGAACCAATAAAACATCGAGACATGGAGCAGTCAAATATACTATACCAACAAAATATCGAAAAATCAACGCTACATCATCGAGACATCATCGAGAAATCATCGCGAGACTTTTTATTTGTCATCAGTTAAGCCGATATACTCTACCAGTAAATGTCGAGAAAGCAAGCATCGTGACGACGATGATTATTGCTGCTTTCATCAATTTATCAGCGGGATACACTCTACCAAATATGTCATTTGCGTGCTCATAATATCATTCTGAAGTCAGCTGAAAACAAACCTCGTATTAATAAGAACAAATCAATAGGCCCATTTTAGAGCAGTCATCATGCTACAACAAGAACAATCATGCGGCAAGATACATGCGGGGACTTCCTGCTTGTTTGTCGGCAGCAGCGGGAGCAACTTGGATAGCCGCCATCACATCGCAATGGGCCACCACATCCTCGAACTTCTCACTCATCTGCATCCGCACTAACGCAGCGCGCGGCATGGTGACATTGATTGTGCCCATGACACGCTTTGCAAGGTGACCCAGCTGTGCTGCGGGGCCGTCCCGGCTACCACCGTGGTGTCCATGCCCCCTTCAAGGAAGAGGGTTAGGAGCCCCAATTGCACCGACATGTGGTTGCAGTTATAGTCGAGCCCCCCATCATTATAGATCATCAAGATGGGGATCAGTAGGGCCAGCGCTCGAAGGACATAAAGAAGCTCCGCCATGTACCGCAGCAGTGGGACGATGGCTCAAGGAGAACGTCCTTCACTACAGTCAAATGCACTTGACTTGTGGCAGTCCACCACATATGTTAGCACGACGCAAAATATATGTGTGTGCAGAAATGGCAAGATGGGGAGGCAGATGCAGCGGCGCACCGCGGAAGTAGCTTGGCAGCTCCTTGATGATGCTTGCCAGGTTCGTGTTGGTGTCAGCAGCGGGGACTTCATGACTGGGACTAACATTGGGACTAACATTGGTGCACGCACCAATGTTACGCTCGGGGCGGAACGACGCCTTGTGAAAGTCATGGTCTCCAGCAACAAGCGCATGCTCCGCACATGTTGGGACGATGCTCGCTTTGCCTCTGGAAGTGACTGCGATGGCAAGGTTAGGCTCTCCGATGTTGCCATGCGCATGTGCATATACGTGTTAAAAATGCCAGCTACAAGCATGTAAACATCTACCGGGATGGCCAATGCAAGTGACGGTCATTAGCTGCGGCTACACTAGGCTCCCAACATATCTCGTAATTACATTGTAATGGCCCGTAATCGTGATCTTCCCACAGAATGGGCTTGTAATCGCTGTTTATACCGTGTAATCGCCACTTTTCTGCTAGGCTCGGTAGTCGCAATGAAGTGCCCGGCGGCCTGCATTCCGTAATATTGCTATACTAGTACCATGTCGTGCCGTCCCCATAGTACATTGGGCCCACATCGCGCCTCGCGCGCCTACCCGTAATTGCTCCGGGTTTCGCCACGCTGTACTTTAACGCCTCAGCACAGGCTCCGTGACGACGCCCAACGGCCAACGGCCAACGGTATCGTAGGGCTCAAACCGGCTGAATTGCCGCAAGTGCGGGCGGGCAGTTAACTGTATGCATCGCAGCAGCGTGAGCGCCAGTGACTAGCTCCTATCCCCCCCCCCCCTCGCCCGTGCGAGCCGCCGGCGTCGAGTAGTGGTGTGCCATGGGGCGTCGCAACTCCAAGCGCCGTATTCCTGAGGGGAAGGAGGGCTGGACGCCTGCCACGGGGACTTGGGAAGCGGCGATAAAGAGAGTGCGCTGCGACGCGTGTGGCGCCCTTGTCTCGAAGACTCAATTCTACGACAAGCACAGATGGAGGGAGGCGTGCGCCGAGCCTCCGGACACCGCCACGCATGTCGCAACCGGTGGTGATGGCGCCCCTGCGGCACTTTACGTCCGTCACGCCTCTGCTCCGTCCGCACCCTGTCAGACCGAAACGCGAGGCGAGCCGGGTGATGCATCGATGTTGTCGCCGCCGCCTTCCCCCCCGCCTCCCTCACAGCCGCTCCCGTCTCCCCGAAACGAATCAAAGAGCCCCGCCCTACCCAGCGGCGGGGAGGGGCGTTCGGTGTCGTCTAATGGTGGCCTAACAGCAAGCATGGCAGCGCAAGAGATGAATGCCGAGCTTCACGTGGGCGTTGTCATAACCAAGACGTTCGGGACGCAGGGAGCTTTATCGATCAGGTACCCCCCCCCCCCCCCCACCAACCCATGTTGCCCTCCCTGACGTCCCGCTACTACACATGCCATAGGCCCACCGCCGCCATGTGATAGCCACCCGTGTGTATCACCCAACATACAAGTCGTCGGCTGGAGATGGGATAACGAGGACGCAGACCCGGCGGACAGGGAGATGGTGATGAAGGTGATTAACGACGACGACGAGGATGAGGAAGAGCTAACGGAATCGGAGATACAACCGCTAGACCTGACGACAGAGCAGCTGAGCGCTTTCACTCGCAGGTTGCCTCAAGGCGCCATTGACGACCTACCGGCGGTGCGCCCCTTGCGCACCCACCGACGGTGCCTTCGGGGGCGGGTGCTTGCCCGCGTTGGTGCCCCATAGTTTAGGTATTGGTAAGAATCTCGCACTGGCAAGATGCAATAAACGATGATTTGCTGAAGATGCCGGTTACGCGCGCGTTGGGTTACATGCTTGCGCACATGTGCACCTGACAGGAGCTACGCAAACTTTTGGACGCCGACCAGCGACGCCGATAGCGACGCCGAAGGCATTGTCGCGGGGGTTGTGAATAGCAACCCATCTGACAACAGCCGCGGCGACATCGACGGTGAAGGAGACGCTGGCGCGAGGTATGCCTTCAATACCGGGACAAGTAACGCTCGAGGGAAGTACGACGACGGGAAGAGGTGAGCGTGCATCGTGTCGAACCCCCCCCCCCCCCCTTGTGTGGCGCCTACTAGTCAGTTGCTAACACTAGTTCCTCCACCCCGCTTCGCAACAGACGCCGTCAGTTGTACACCGGTGCCGACGCCACCCTCATGGAGGCCGCGCACAATCTCTGCGAGTGGAAGCTGAAGCACAACATAAAGACGGCGGCGTTCGAGAGGCTCTCGAAGCTGCTGAAGAAGCACATGCTACCGAAGCACGGGTCAAAGCTTACCGAGACGTGGTACTAGGTGGAGCAGTGCCAGAACGTCCCGGACATAAAGAAGTATATCGTTCACTGCTGCCCGTGCGACGAGCATCGGTATCGCCACTCCTTGGATGGTGACTGGAGCTACGACGACCGCTGCCCTCGCTGCAATCTAACGCGCTGGAAGCCCAAGTCACTGCGCCACCCGCGCCCCGCCACACCTCAACCGCGCAAGTTCTACTACGACTTCGACGTCTGTGAGGTGATGCGCCCCCGCCCCCTTCCGTTTGCCCCCACTCATTGGAAGCATTGTCAGCGCAAAAGCTTAATGGGGTTTTGTTGTTGTTGCACGAAACACGATGCAGGTGGTGGAGAAATTTTTTGGGGATAAGGAATGGGCTATGCACCGAGGCACATGCAGAGACCAATATATCAATGGTTTTGGAACTTTGAAGCGTGCGAGGCCATGGATGCTGCCACCAACGGGCAGTTTTCTCACAAAGACAACGGGGTGTATGATTTATGCGGAGATGGGGTGGAGCTGCACTACAGCAAAGCATATCCTTGCTGGATATCTGGCATTAGCTTCGTACCTCAGTTCTTTTGCATGCTGCGAGGTATATGAGAATAATTCTAGTTGTATGGTTTTGACATGCTGTAGAGCGGTGTGGCATGTTACTGCAGGTGTCAAGATATGCCATCATCAAATCGGGGGGAGAAGCGCAACATGAAGGTATGTTGATCATCATCCCAGGGCCCTTTGCACCAAAGCACATTGACATATATGTGGAGGAGACACTCAAGGCAATTGCCAGGACGCATAGCGCGGAGGGCGCACTAACAGTTCAGGATGTGTATGAGGTGACTGTCAGCGATAGCAACAAGTCCAGAGCGCGCCGTGACTTGCCGCATCATGTGTGCACCCACTATCAACCTAAAGTGGGTATGCTGGCCTGCGGTTGGCTGCTGCCGGCATATAACACTGAAATGCACAATGTGGGATGATGGATCAGCACAGATATACATAGGCGCCTTCTTTGCTGACATGCCTGGACGCTTCAAGGATATGAAGCGTGGTTGAGTTACATCGTGGCACGGCTACTCCTACTGTCTGCTACAGAGTATAGAGGGCGGGGACAAGAAGAAAGGTATGACCGTGCAAGCGTGAAGTGTTTGCATGCAGATATCGTGTTACTGCTATGGATGATGCTGATCATGCATGGGCGGGGGCGGCTTCGGGTGCAAGCAAGTTTTACTTTGGAGACGCCCCTTATTGCGATGGCTATACAGACGGCGTGCACATGGTGGTGATGGATGTAGCGCAGGGAAAGACTGCCGACGATGACGAACCCAACATTGCCTAGTGCGGGGATGCCCACATGTAGTTGTCAAACGCAGATATGCGGTATTTGGCAAAGGAGGCCGGCGCAGGGCGCATCGCGCAGACGATAGCCGGCATTTCGGTTCTGTCTCCATTTGTGCGTTGGCTGATGTATATAAGCTATGTTGACTTATGGCCCCTGCCGATAGCACATGCACTACTGTTGGCTGGGGGCAGTCAAGGACTTTTGGGAGTATGTCGGCACCCTAAAGGTTAATGAGCTTTTACATCGCCGTTGCTGCCTGCAAGTGGTTCCTGCCTCAAGGCGCTTTGCCGATATGTGTGTGCCCTCACAGGATATGCGGCCCAAGATGAAGAAGATGGACATGCGGATGGCGCTACTGGTCACCCTGACCAGTGACGTTGGCATGCCAGTCCGGCCGATGCTGCTGTCAGCCGGCACAAGCGGTGTGGTGTGTGCCAACTGGACATGCGATGACTACCTGCACTTCGCGGAGACTGTGGCAGTGTTGTTCCTTGGGTGAGGGCCCCTCGCTGCTATTGCTAAGAGTAATACAACCCAGCTCCGCTGTAGTGGGGTGCTGCCTACTGAGTACGTGACTTGCGCGGCAATTGTTGCAGGGATATGTTTGACAGCGAAGAGCATTATCACCTGGCAGTCATGTGGCATATGCTGCATGGAGCGGTCATCCATTACCTGAGGGACTGCGAGGAGTGTGACGCTCATGCAGACAGTGAGGAGTGCCGGCGTGTCAACGAGTGCATCAAGAAGCAGCGGGAGGAGGGCTTCAACTGCTTGCTGACCTATGCGCAGATGTGTAGCATGTATTTGCCTGATGAGATGATGAAACTGAACCTGCAAAATCTAGTTTGCCGAGTCAGAGCCTAGGAGGCGGCCAGGGGCAGCAATGTCCGCGACTCAGAGCTCTGGATGGAGCGCACCGTGCGCCCCCCCCCCCCCCCCCCCCCCCATCCCACCGCCTTTTGCCCTCAAACGTAATGTGTCTTGGCTGCTAGGCTGAAACGTCCCTCGCCAACCCCGAATACAATGACAAAAGTATGCTGAAAGCGGTGCAGCACGCTCTCCGTAGCGTGCACGCTCAGAGGCACGAGCCTACCGCCACGGTGCTTATCCTCCCCGAGTGGATAGACGCATCCTACAAGAAAGCTCATCTCCTCAACCACCCCTACATGCAGAAATTATGCGAGCTCCCCGCGGACCTCACCAAATTCCGGTCCCTAGACCAACACACCGAGACAACCCCGAACAAGGACCTCGGCACCAAATGGCCGGTGGGAGTGTACTTGGTGGCTTCCGCCCCCTACCTCGCAACGTCAACGCAGCGGAAGCTTCGACCAAGATGTCGGCTGCCCTCAGGGTCTTGTACCCCGGCCGCACGCCGCACTTCCACCTTAACACCACCCAACAACCAATAGGCTCGGACCCAGCAAGAGGAACAACATCATGCCCCCGTCTTCCGAGACCGCCTCGCGACTGGCGGATACCACCCGCCGCACTGAACCTCCGCCCACTGACGTCACCAATCCCGTCCATACAACCCCTGGAGCGACGGCACGACCCGAAACGCTTTACATACCACCGACGGCTCCCGCATCCACCGCGGCGAACGGTGGGAATCGCCGAGGTCTACACGCCGGGCAATAAACCCATCGCAGTGGGAGTGGACGCGGACAATATTCGCCGCACCATCACCAGAGCCGAACTGGCCGCCATATCGGTGGCACTCGAGTCTGGCCTACCGAAGCACATCCTCTCAGATAGCGCAGTCTCCCTTCACCTAATAGAGCGCATGATGTACCGGCCGGTTGCCTTACGACGCCACGCTCACAAAATACTACTCGAACATATAGTACGCCAACTGCAATATCGAGCGGATTTAGGACTCCGAACCATCCTCCAGAAAGTCAAAGCCCATATTGGAGTTGAAGGCAACGAACAAGCCGACACCACCGCTGGCGAAGTAGCCAACGGGGCGATCCCACCTGGCATTATTGTACCGTAGGCGCAAATCCCGAACCAACCGATGACGTGTGGCTGAACCCATGCCAAGGCGCGCCGACCACCACTCACACCCCCCACAACTTGAAAGCCGCCCTTCGGAAAGACGCCAACGCTACAGTAGGCTGCGACGCCTCCGACGAAACCCTGCAATCCCACCTCATAGACCAGGCGTTGGCCACAGGTGTAATGCCGGACCTCGTTACCCCCTCGGACACCACCACCTCGGACAAAATCCACAGACTGAAATTCATGTGGGGAACACACTCAAGCCGAATGAGACGCAAAGGCCAGCCGTCCTTCACATGCGGGAAATGCGGACATCACCTCAGCAATGGTCACATGGCAGGCAATTGCCCCTCCATGGCCGGCCTTAAGACAGACCGACAGAATAGCACGCTTAAACTCCTCCTCAACGAGCTGGAAGTCCTAAACGGCGGTCGATGGCACGTACTATCCACGGACGCGGGCAACAAACCTGTGGCTGACTTCTCCTCCCCCAACAAAGACTTCATGATCTCCGACCTAACCGACTAAATCACACATAGAGTCCCGTGCATTAGCATCCCCGACCGCCTAGCGGACGCCCAAGAAGGGGAAACCGAAGGTCCCAGTGCCGCCCAAGCACCCACCCTGCTCCCCATGACCATGCTACCCACTCACCTCCGCCCTAAACACTGCAAGCCGGACGCAATACGCATCGTCGGATTCGACTGGGACCCGGCCACCGAAACCATATCTCTCAGCACCGATCCCGGAGCAGTCCAAAAAATACAGATAATCGAATTCAAATATTGTACTAATCTCAATCATGCCACCGTGCACGCTCTCATCCGCAAAAAATACCAACACATGGTGAGCGCCCTACGTCAACAAGGATGGAAGTGTTTGATTAAATTCATTCCCGTCACCCTCAGCCGCAGCGGCACCATGGACAAACTTACACTAGAAACCATCCATAGCCTCACGGTCCTCCGCGCGCCCCAAGAAGCAACCCCCGGACACCCCCCCCCCCCCCCCCCGGCCTCCCAGCGCCGCTGCAATCCGCCTTTGTAGGAAACTCCAACGACACTAAATCGGATGGCTACATACTCTCCGCATATCCCGCCGACAGTGCCTAAAACCTGCCATGTCCAATCTTAGTACCTCCCACACTTCCGCACGCACACCCACCGTTAGCATACACGCTTTCCGCAGACCACTACACGACACCCCCGCAACGGCAGGGGGGGAACAATACCAAGCGGCATGGAAACAGGAGGGGCGCGGGCGATAAGGAGGAATAAGGCCGGAAGCTGCATCCGTAATCCCTAGGGTTCCCACCGCGTTTGGATAAGGCAGGTCCTAAAAGCAACTCGGCTTGGGCAGTGGAGAGCGGCAAGTCCGCACGTTGTAAATCAATTTCAATTTCGATTCATCCCAATGACACGCCGACAAATATGCGCATACTGATGGAGGCTGCCAAGAATTGTGAAGTCGACCTGGCGGGTGGCTTCGTCCCCGATTACCCAAACTCAGTACGGGTAACTGCAGCACTCAGGGCAGGCTTCCTGCCGTACCCCAACATTCCGTGGGGCGCGGACGAGGTCACCGGGCCAGCGGCCGCCGTAATGACTCCCATCCTGCAATGGGCGGATAGATACATGCAGCCAGGATCTTGTTCTATACTGGTCGAATCACGAAATTTTGCAGTGAATCCAGCTCATGAGATGCTCCACCCCCCTTCGGAGAGTAGACTGCGGACAGATGAGGCATAATTGGGCCATCAGCCAAAGTGCTTAAAGGTACAGATGAGGCATAGTTGCCCGTAGCCAGTAAAGTAGCGAGTAGGTATCAGCACGCAAAAGTGTTGTAATTTTTGCATTGTGTAACAGTCTGGCAAGCCTTACCCCTATGACTGTCCCAACTGTGTCATCTCCCTTTGCAGTTCCTCGTACCCAGCGGACTGCCACCAGGGGCTGTTCAAAAACCGATGTTGATTCAGATTGCCAAGGGGGCTGGGTTTATTTCGGCGGTGGGTGCGCAGGGCATCAGCGGCGCTGGGGCGCTGCGAAGTTTAATCGATTACATTTTCAAGCTATTCGGAAATTCAGCTAGTAGTGCAAGGTCATTGTGTTATATGTGCACCGCACATACTGCCCCACATCAGGACATGTGAGGACATGCCAAACTCGGATAAGTCCTGGTATGTCACTGTGTCCGGATCAGCATAGAAGCATCACGGTTTCTCCTCGATGTGCTTCAGCGCGACAAGGAAGACGTTATGTCTTTCGCGAATGTTTCGCCAAAGGGGCGCCTTGCTCTACCACACAGCAGTGCCGAGGGGGGACCCTATCACCATGGGTTCAGCTGCGTGCAGTCGGCACACGGCGAGGGTGAGGTCCGGCAACGAAGGGCTGGTGTGGCTGGGTCACCTCCAGAAAGTACAGCACTTCCCCAACAGACACGTCATTGTCATGCTGCTCCACCCTGGCACGTCACTGTCTCGCAGTGTGGCATGCGTGCCATACTCATCAGTGGGCACCCACTGCTCGTCCCATGTCTTGTCCTTGAACATCACATGCCTCCGTGTCTCGGGCTTCCCATGCACGACTTGCATGTGTGTGTATACTAGAACTCAGCAGGGCGACCCTGTGTAGGCAGTTTGGAGTCAAGCGTGGGGAGAAAGGGTGCCTTTATCCAGTAGTTGCGCTTCCGTCCTTCGGTCATGGTGTACGATACAGATGTTTCCAAGAATGATTCCCCTCCCCTATCTTGCACTGGTGATACATGTTGTACCAGCGGGATAAAGCAACAACCTCATTAATCAGAATCAACAATCAGATTAAATCATTCTTGACCGCAGATAAGAATGAAATCGACTCATTTCCGTCGATTTCACGAACCGCATTTCCTTTGCTAGCGAGGCCGGGGCAGCGGGGCGCCAGCGCGCCGCGGCCGGGCCAGCGGGACGCCAGCGCGCAGCATAGTATGTAGTAAATAGGTGGTTCACATGGTAGTAGGAAGCTGAGTATATACCCGGAACATGCTGCGTTACGATTATGACCTATGACCGGCGTTACGATTCCAGCTAATTGGGAGGTAGAGGGCGGCATGGGGCCGGGGGGGCGGGGGGGAGGGGTTCACTTGATTTCATGGGGGTCGAGCCCCCTTACTTGCATCAGATTCGTCCTTCTATGCCGGCTCAGGCTCCAGTGTGCCAGTTCCTTGATAGTACATAGCCAGCGCCACCTCACAGTCCATCCATGTGGCGGGGGCGCTTGAGGTGCATGCATGCACGGCGGCGCCCATGCAACCCGGTCTCGTGCCCTCAAACATATCCACCGCATCGTCTTCGCGAGCGGCCTCCCACTGTCCCACAAAGCCTAGGTGCCACAGAGGCAGGCTAGGGAAGTATGGGTCCATGCATGCACGTATGAACTTGATGCGTGCCTCAAGTAAGAACTGCCGCCCATATGCCCGCTCCGTGTCAGTGGTGCCACTGCATCCGGCCACGCACTTCACGTCCCGTATCTGCATTTGACATGGGGCATGCATTCATATGGCAGCATCCTAGACACAGTGCGTTTGAGGGCAAAAGGCGGGGGGGGGGGGGGGGGGGGGGCACGGTGCGCTCCATCCAGAGCTATGAGTCGCGGGCAGTGCTGCCCCTGGCCGCCTTTTGGGCTCTGACTCGGCAGACCAGACTGTGCAGGTTCAGTTTCATCAGCAGGCAAATACATGCTGCACATCTGCGCATAGGTCAGCAAGCAGTTGAAGCCCTCCTCCCGCTGCTTCTTGATGTACTCGTTGACACGCCGGAACTCCTCACTGTCAGCAGGAGCGTCACACTCCTCGCAGTCCCTCGGGGGTAGTGGATGACCGCTCCATGCAGCATATGCCACATGACTGCCATGTGATGATGCTCTTCGCTGTCAAACATATCCATGCAGCAATTGCTGCGCAAGTGACGTACTCAGTAGACAGCACCGCACTGCAGCGGAGACGGGCTGTGTTCCTCCTAGCAATAGCAGCGAGGGGCCCTCACCCAAGGAACAACACTGCCACAATCTCCGCGAAGTGCCTGCAGGAAGTCCTCGCATGTCCAGTTGGCGCACACCACACCGCTTGTGCCGGCTGACAGCAGCATCGGCCGGACTGGCATGCCAAAGTCACTGGTCAGGGTGACCAGTAGCGCCATCCGCATGCCCATCTTCTTCATCTTGGGCCGCATATCCTGTGAGAGCACACAAATATCGGCAACGCTTCTTGCGGCAGGAACCACTTTTGGGCAGCAACGGCGATGTAAAAGCTCATTAACCTTCAGGGTGCCGACATACTCCCAAAAGTCCATGACTGCCCCCAACAGTAGTGCATGTGCTATCGACAGCGGCCAGAAGTCAACATAGCTTATATACGGCAGCCAACGCACATATGGAGACAGACCCGAAATGCCGGCTATCGTTTGCACGATGCGCCCTGCGCCGGCCCCCACCGCCAGATACCGCATATGTGCGTTGGACAGCTGCATGTGGGCATCCCCGCACTAGGCAATGCTGGGTTCGTAGTCATCGTCGGCAGTCTTTCCCTGCGCTGCATCCATCATCACCATGTGCACGGCGTCTGTATAGCCATCGCAGTAAGGGGCGTCTGGACGGCAGACTCCGAAGTAGTATTTGCTTGCACCCGAAGCCGCCCCCGTCCATGTATGATCAGCATCATCCCGAGCAGTAACACGATATATGCATGCAAACACTTAACGCATGCACGGTCATACCTTTCTTCTTGCCCCTGCCCTCTGTACGCTGTAGCAGACTGTACGAGCAGCCGTGCCACGATGTAACTCCATCACGCTTCATAGCCTTGAAGCGTCCAGGCATGTCAGCAAAAAAGGCACCTATGTATAACTATGGTCCATTATCCCACATTGTGCAGGTCCGTGTTATATGCCAGCAGCAGCCAACCGCAGGCCAGTATTCTCCCTAGAGGTTGACAGTGGGTGCACACCTGATGCTGCAAGTCACGGCGCGCTATGAACTTGTTGCCATCGCTGCCAATCACCTCATACACATCCTGAACTGTCAGTGCGCCCTCCGCGCTCTGCGTCCTAGCAATTGCCTTGAGTGTCTCCTCCACACATATGTCGATGTGCTTTGGTGCAAAGGGCCATGGGATGATGATCAACACCTTCCTATTGCACTTCTCCCCCCGATTTGATGATGGCATATCTTGACACATGCTGAACTAGGCCACATTGCACTACCGCAGGTCAAGACCACCCAACTAGAATTATACTCATATAATATCTCGCAGCATGCAAAAGCACTTGGGTACGACCCTAATGCCAGATATCCAACAAGAATTAATATGCTGCTTTGCTGTAGTGCAGCTCCACCCCATCTCCACATGAATCATACACCCCGTTGTCTTTGTGAGAAAACTGCCCGTTGGTGGCAGCATCCATGGCCTTGCACGCTTCAGAGTTCCATAACCCATTAATAATTTGGTCTCTGCATGTGCCTCGGTGCAGAGTCCATTCCTCATCCCAAAATAATTGCTCCACCACCTTCATCGTGTTTCGTGCAAAAGCAACAATAACTCAATTAAGCTTTGCGCTGACAATGCTTCCAATGAGTGGGGGCAACCGGAAGGGGGCGGCGGCGCATCACCTCACAGACGTCGAAGTCGTAGTAAAACTTGCGCGGTTGAGGTGTGGCGGGGCGCGGGTGGCGCAGTGACTCGGATGTCCAGCGCGTCAGGTTGCAACGAGGGCACGCAGCGGTCGCCGTAGCTCCAGTCACCATCCAAGGAGTGGCCGTACCGATGCTCGTCGCACGGGCAGCAGTGAACGATATACTTATTTATGTCCGGGACGTTTAGGCACTGCGCCACCTAGTACCACGTCTCGGTAAGCTCCGACCCGTCCTTCGGTAGCAGGTGCTTCTTCAACAGCTTCGAGAGCCTCTCGAACGCCGCCGTCTTTATGTTGTGCTTCAGCTTCCACTCGCAGAGATTGTGCGCGGATTCCATGAGGGTGGTGTCGGCACCGGTGTACAACGGAAAATGCCAATATTTGAGTCAAAATGGGCACGTTTCTGGACTCAAAATTACCCCCGCCCCCCTTTACTCAAATTTGTACCCCTTCTGGGGGATGAAAATTTGAGTTACGCCTAATAATGTACGAATGTACTGTGAAACTGAGCTTTGACACATTCCTCTTCTTGCCAACATTGTACGAGGTACTATTCACCTAGCTAGTGAAATGAACATGCACTATGTACTACACATCTGTCAAATATATACACAATGCAACGTAGGACGCGCGCGGATGGAGGCGGGGCTGGCGGAGTGCATTGGCGGTGCGTAGAGTAGCGTGCTGCAAATACTTGGGGTGCCTTTGACGAGATGCGTCGCCACCCTCCCATGCTAACCTTTTTTGCCTTGAATGCTACTCCGCCACTATGCTTTTCACTCATCTACCACTCGCATGCACTCTCGCGCTTGTATTCTTCGAGGCATCTTCACGCTTCTCGGTGCACAAAAGCATGGCAAACCCTCCTCGTAGAGCAAAACGCACCTCTGCCCGCTTGCAGAGTCATGTGGCGGCGGCAACTACAACTGCACTTGGTTTTGCACCAACGAGGGCTCTCGACACACTGCTTGTGACCCCCATGGCGCAAGATTCTCCGCAAATGAACTTGCGTTCGGGCAAGATGGCGTCCCGGGCGCCAATACACACGACTCAGCCCATGAGGCCTCTGCAGCCGAGCGGCGGGCAACATCGAAGCGGACCGCCATCGCCGGGGGCTGGAGATTCGCAGCCTTTGCCTCAGCGCGAGCATCAGCCTGAGCCCCAGCCTCAAGGTGTGCCACCTTTATTTTGACCCTCTCCCATGAGCGACTTCAACCGTACGCGGACTCGCATCTTCGCTCGCATCTCTCGTCATGGCGCCGTGGGCTTGTTGGAGTATGTGCTCTGGCAGGTCCTTCGGGCAATCTAATGATACCAATATCAGTAGATGGCGTGCTGCGCGCGCGTCCGGACTTCACATCCCACCCGAGCAAGACAAGACACTAGCACTGTAGATATCGTAGATTACATGACTAGTGTCAGCACGCTAGTGCGCGCGCCCCGCCCACCTTAATAGGCTCGGCCCGCGCACCTGCTTTGCTGACTTCATTAGTTCCAGCAGCTCGAGCCAGGCTCGCTGCACCCACTGTAAGTAGCTCCGAGCACTTCCACCTTCCATCACTCACCAGTTGAGCCGTTCAGGTTATGGGCCCTCACACATTCTAAAATTGTGCAAGCACATTTCGTCCCGGGCGAGATCCTCGACCCTCCGAGGCCGAGTCGAGTCTCCGAGATTCGAACACAAAACTCCACTATGCTTAGTTATTACTTATTCAAATTTTAGACAGACGTAGACAGAATTCGAACACCGGAGTCCTCACCTATAGCACGTTCTCTTTGATTGGCATGTATCCCTGGTGACTTCTACAGCCGCGGGATATTAACATCAGCCGGAGCGGGTTGTGGTGTGAGTGACTCGCAATAACGCACATACCGGAGCTGCGGAGCGGGAGGTCAGACTGACTTCCACGACCTCAAATGGGAGGCTATCCAGGCGTACGACGCAGCTATGGAGGTCACCGAGCAGCTCCGCGACTCCTTGCTGATACCGACAATGCTCAATGCACTTCCCGCAAAAGACGATACTATCAAGACAGTCGTTGCGGGGAATGTCGACTTACATCGGTGTACTGCAGCAGAGCTGCTCGCCGAACTCCGTGTCCACGCCAAACTGTGTTCCGCACCAGCTCATGCAGCTCCCGCACCGTCAGTTGGTACTGCGGCATTCCTCACAGCTCATAACCCGCCTAGAACTGCTCGTAGAATTCACAAGTCGCCGTGGTTCGGCAAGTATGGATCTTGTGGCAAAAAGCACCTAACTAGCCAATGCACTGCGAGTGACTCGGTTATTTTGAATTTTCAGCGCGCAAAAATCAAGGCCCTGAAAATCGAGTATCCCGGAGACGCTAAGGCTACGGCGTCGATTGGTGCTGCTCTCGCGGCGTTCGAGGACGACAACACTGCAGCTGTGGCCGACCAGCCGAGCGACGACACCGACGCCGGCGACGAGCTGACCCTCGAGGAGGAGGAGATGCTTCTCAGTGGGGTGACCACCCCTACCACTACTATCTCCCCCAACCCTCGTGGCATTTTTCTCAGAACTGAGTAACGCCCCAAGTATCAGCCAGGCATGATCGCAAATTATGCTTGCGCTCTCCAGAATGTCACGGCACATAAATCCGATTCCGAAACATTTGGACTCGAGTCGAACATGGGCGAACTTGGTGGTGTGGGTACTGTCATCGCAAGCATCGGCACTGTGGCTATTAGGGCAACACTCACCTCTGGTGGCTATCGCACATTGCGAATGCCAGCTGTTTATTGACCATCCATGCTCAACACGAATTCCATGGGTGTAGGCAGACTACTCAGCGTGTCATGGCTACAAACACTTCTACCTGGCACCATTCACTTTCCGGGTGGAACTGATTATGGCACTATGACCATGGATGCAAGAGTGGTGCGCCTGAAGGGCTACAACGGCCTTTACCTGCTGGACCTCGCGCCAACGGATGGAGCTGCTCCTACCCCTGTTGGACAACAAGATAGCATTGCCATGCTTAACGCTACAGTCAAGGACTCTGCAGTCATGTGGCACAAGAGACTAGGCCATCCCGGCATAGGCACAGTCCAAGCACAACATCACAATGGTGTACATGTTGTACCTGCCTTCCCTACGGATGTAAGGAATCTCCCATGTCATTACTGCCTACTCAACAAAGCAACAACAGCTATTGCCAACCGAGAGCCTACATCCCTCCCAGATGCGTGTTGCAGCCAACTCTTTGTCGACACACTTGGTCCCGTTCACATTACATCACCAGGTGGCTATCGGTGGACTATCATCATCATTTGCCGTCTATCGAGGTTTCAGTGGCACAGACATCTGAGAACAAAAGAGGCAGCAAAGGTGTTGACAGCCATGCGTTCAATGCTAGATGAGGTCAGACACTATTACCTCAAGTATTGGGCAGAGTCTAGTGGTCCGTTTGCTCCCGAGGTCCGCTTGTCCCCGACTCCATCTTCGAGACAGATGCGATGGACGCTCTGGTTGGTGGCATAGGGGGACGTACTGAATGGACAGCTCCGCACTACCATCATCCGCATGGTAAGATTGAGAGGCCATGGCGCACCATCAGGGACAGTGCCGCTATCATGATGGCGGACATGTCAGTGCCTAGCCGACTGTGGGCAACCGCAATCAGCACATCGGTCTGGCTGAAGAACCGGCGCGCTGTCACAGCGGCTAGTAATTCAGATGGCAAACAGACACCGCTCTCTGCACTGACCAAAGGCCATATTGATTCACATATTGACAACGCCAGAGTCTATGGCTGCAAGGTGTTTGTCAATGTCCCTGATGGCACTCGCAAAAAGCTAGACTCAAAGGCCTGGACTGGCATCTTTGTGGGCTACCCTAGCAGCGCACCGGGGTGGATGTTCTTGAACCCCGCCACAGGCAGGGTCACTGTCAGCGTCCATGTCCGTTTCCTCGAGGATGAGAGCGGCTTCGCTCCGGATCCACACACTGACAGCTCCATCATACTTGAGGCTGAGGAAGAACAACCCACGGTGGAGATGGACCTAGATGAGCAGCAAGAGCAGCAAGAGCAGACAGCCATAAGGGATCAGCACAGCAGACCCATCCGGGAGAGACGACTCCCAGCTCGGTATCATGCCATTATGGCATGCGGCAGCATCTGTTTGGACCGTGACCCATCTGACCCCCAACGAGATTATGCCAACTATCATCCAGACCCCCCAGCACCGAGAGCAACATGCATGCAGCAGACAGTTGCACTCTTGAGTGCTGCGGGCATACTACACCTCGCAACTTCAAAGAGGCGATGCGCCCGGAGTTCCGCGACATGTGGGAACCAGCCATCCACAAGAAGTATGAGGGTCTGATGGCCAACCGTACATGGGAACTGGTTGACTGCCCACTTGGTGCGACAATCCTACCCAATCAGTGGGTTTTGTGGCCAAGGCAGCACCCGATGTTACCTTGGACAAGGCGAAAGCCAGGGCTGTCGTATGTGGCAACTACCAGAAAGATGGCGACTCTTGCAAAGAAGCGTACGCACCTGTCATCCGCATTTCCAGTCCGCGAGTCTTCATCACCATTGTGGCCGCCATGCAGCTCCACCTCCGGCAGCTTGATGATGTGGCTGCGTACCTGAACGCTTCCATTCCGGCAGACGAGTCTTTGTACATGCGACATCTTCAGGGGTTTGATGATGGTTCTGGCAGAGTCTGCAAACTTCTCAAATGTCTGCATGGCCTCCGCCAGTCTGGCAGATATTGGTGCAAACTCTTGGCCATGTGGCGGATCAGTGTCAGTTGGATCCAATGCAAGGCAGACCCATCCATCTTCATCCTACGGCAGGGAGAAGTCTACGCTGCTATGGGAGTCTATGTAGACGACATGGAATTGGTTGGCAATGACGACACTTGGTTGGACAGCTTTGAGAATGACTTGGGTATCGGTTCGTGGTCAAGAGGCAACACGACCCTTGGGTCATTGGGATGCCCGTGTCCTACGATCGACCCAACCGGCGCATCACTCTCACACAGACAGCCTACATCAAGGAGATTCTGGAGAGATTTGGCATGCTTGATTGTAAGGAGTCCGATGTGCCTATGGTGGCCGACTTCTAGAAACAACCACTTACCAGTGTCTCCGCATCACCCATGCTAGACGCTGATGGTCGGTCCCAATACGTGCGACTCAGTAGTGCACAGAGGGCTCAGCGCGCGCTACCGGTCCATGCGTAGCACGCTCCGCGACTCCCCCCGGCCTGCAAGTACGCGCAAGACGCGCCGACACACGTGCGTACACACGGACTAATGGGCTGCCTCATGTACGTCATCAGCACTTGCACTCGACCACAGCACTCAGTATCCTGGACAGTGTTCAGAAAGAGCCGCGTGTGATGCACATGACAGCGCTGAAGAAGGTGTTACGATACCTGAAAGGCACTATGCATCAGTATGGGTGCCGACTCGACTGACAACCTGCGACTGCTGGTCGGCTGTGCTGATGCCGACTTCGCCGCCGAGGTACTCCAGCGCCGATCCCGTGGTGGGTACATGTTCCGTCTCGGAGATCACGGGGCATGCAGTTACACGTCAGCTCTTATGCCCACAGCGACGCAGGAAATTGGGGCCGGCATTGCACAGTCGACTGTGGATGCCGAGACAGTGTCATTGGCACAGGCGATCAAAGATGGCATTCACCTCAAAATGCTCGTCTGAGATCCTTGGTAGTCCGGTGCAACCACTCATCATGATGGAGGACAACCAAGAGGCGATCAGCTACGCCACAAACGCTGTCATCAGTTACATGACGAAGCACATTGATGTCAAGTGGCACTTTGTCAAAGACCATGTGGAGGCAAGAACAGTCAGGGTCAACTACATCGCCACCGATCTCAAGACGGCTGACATGATGACCAAACCCCTGCCCCGTCTTGCACTGCTGAAGCACGCCCGCTTTGCTATGGGGTGGTGAGCACACTCCGGATGTGACGACGCCACACGGGTTCCGCCCTGGAACCCCCGGTGTACCATCGAGGGGGGCTGTTGGAGTATGTGCTCTGACAGGTCCTTTTGGCAATCTATTGATACCAATATCAATAGATGGCGTGCTGCGCGCGCGTCCGGACTTCACATCCGACCCGAGCAAGACAAGACACTACCGGTAGCACTGTAGATATAATGATCCTGGGGCCATGTGACCCCAAAAGAGAACGCCGAACAACATAGAACAGAACGCTGAACAACATAGAACAGCTGGCAGCGCTTGTTTGCCGGTTAGAAATCGACGGCAACCGGGGCGCGGGATTTCGACGAGAATTCGGGGTGCGGGCAGACCTTGTCATCTGTCAATTGACAGGTCCCAAATAATGTCAATGAAGGTTGCACGGAAATATAGAGAACATCACGTGTCCTCACTCCTGACATCACTGTCAGGCAGATGGTATTGTCCACGGATAGTAGTTGTACTACGAACGACATTATGCCGGAATAACCTCTTCCTCAACATAATTTATGCGACGTGCAGTTTCACAGCCAGCGCGGGCGCAGTATGCGTCCGATGTAATGCGAACTTGATAGTGCGGCATCAATCGCTCTTACAAAGTGCAATATAAATTCGCAAATACACAGTCAATGGCACTCGACGTTGCATTCATTACTCTTCTCTCCAAATTACATGCCCGTGCAAATTCTGCATAATGTCCGATTCTCCAGTCTACCCACTAGAGAGGCATGATCGCACGTTCGATAAGATGGATTTGGGAATGGGTTTTCTAGTCAAAGAAGTACCCAAATTTTCCGCACACGGAATTTTTAGACAAGAATTCATACGAATATGAAATGTTCAAATAATGCCATTTTCGCAGGCTTTTCGTCCTACACTCAATGGCCATCAACGCAAAACATTATTGATATACTTGACACAAGGCAGCATGTGCCCATGGCCACTATTGCCACAGCAAATTTTGGTGAATTAAGTATATCTAAAGTGAAAGAAGTCGGAGGGAGCGCACGGCGAGTAGGCGTACGCTACGCTCCCGTTCCTGTTCATGCCGTGCCTTCCGCGCTCTTGTGGAGACCGTTGCATATGTCCCTGAAGCGTGGACAGAGTGGTGATATGGATTGGCTTCCGGTCCATATCTTTTTTTTTCTCGGAGCAAGCCCGCCCAAGCTTAAAATTTGGTCAGCTTTGATCAGCTTTGGATCAATTTCGGATTTTTTTACTTGGCGCAACGCCACAGCAAGCCAGTCCAGGCTTCGGAGTGCATGTAACACACACATATACTCACACGCACACACACACACACACACACACACACACACACACACACACACACACACACACACACACACACACACACACACACACACACACACACACACACACACACACACGCACACACACGCACGCACACACACACACACACACACACACACACACACACACACACACACACACACACACACACACACACACACACACACACACACACACACACACACATCATTGCAAACCGCGGACAATAATGCGGGAAAACTGGGTGCACGGCGTCCATCAGTTGTTGTGGCCTTATCACCCGGGCGGGGAGTAACATATTTGGTCAGCTTTCGGTCAAATGTGGATTTTTTTGCTTGGCGCAATGCCTGAGCAAGCCAGTCCATGCTTCAAATTTGGTCAACTTTGGTCAACGTTTCGCGAGGTTTGGATTTTTTGCTTGGCCCTAAGCCAGTCGCAGGCCAGTCCAAGCTTCAGAGTGCATGCAACACACACACACACACACCACTGCAAACCGCGTGCACTCATGCGGGACTACTGGGTGCACGACGTCCAGAAGTTGCGGCCTTTTGACCCGGGCAGGGAATAAGGTGTACAATAGTGTTTACCGGGCTGAAACGGCAAAACTACTAATACTACAACAAACTGCGTGCCTTTCCCAAGGGCAAACACAGCTGAGGACGATGTACGATGTTCTAGGATTTTCCGGTGACTGTGTGGGACACAGCCCCAAGGCAATCCCGGCCTATCAGCCCGAGTCAATATGTCAGCTGATAAATATCATTTTCTCCACTGTGTTGGCAGCCTTCTCCTCCTGCGCAGATCACAAAACCACATAATTAGATCGAGTACTCCATGCTTGACTTTACTCATGATGTAAACCTAACTTATATGCGTTATGAACTTATCACACAAATGACGTGGATGCACATTGTCAAACTTATCATACACATAAAGTTTGACATAAATTTTGACCCAAATTATCCATTTTCATACAAGTACATACATACATTATTTTCCATACTACAGCATGTCACGCAACGCCGAGGACAATGACGATGTTGAACACATGATTAAAGGGCATCGACTAACAACTGTGGCAAAAGAGAACTAGTTACAACGTCCGGTGCCCGATGTGTGACCATATAGTCGACTCAACATTTTCGTACACATATTTTTTGACAAAATATGTACTATCCACTTTCATACAACTTCATAAACATCATTTGTCGTACTGCAACATGTCACGCAACAACGAGGACAATGATGATGCCGAACATATGATTAATGCGCATCACTGTTTCATAAGAGAGAGTCGCATCATTTGGTGCCCTACCAGGGGAAATTAAAGTTCCAAATAACTGACCATGTACATATACATATACATATATTTCGACTCAGAAGATACGACGCGCGAGTGCGGCACAAAAACAGACAAACATCTTCGTGAGGACCTCCAAAGACCAAAAAGAAACAAAAAGAGAGACAGACAGACAGTTGCGCGCGACACAGAGCTGCTCGAAACGGCAACATGGCACACGACCGACCCAGAGCGCCCGAGACAAGTCACCGAATACGTGGACCGGATAAAAGGACATAGAAAGTCAAAAACTACATGTTCAAAAACATAGTGGCGGCGGCAACGAACCTCACACAAGTGGGCGGCGGTGTATGTGGCGCGACATGACTGATGCCGGTCAAAACGACGGCATGCCGCACTGGCAGGGATCGCTGCTGCACGCACGCCCGACGGCGGCAGACCACGCTCCACATAGGTCCCAAACCACCAGCGGTGCCTGTCTTAACCAAGAAAGAAAAAACACATTTAATCAAAGTGCTGTCTATCCTGTCATGCTATGGCTGCGTAAGCAAGCAATGCTGGCGCTGGCGGCGAGGGGTAACAAGGGAACGAGAAACATACCGTAAACGGGCGAACTACGCCCAGCTGCGGCGAATACGTCTCACCTCCATGACGAGCGCTTCAGAATCGTCTAACACCGCCTCAGGTGCCTACTCCCGCTTGTACGGCGGCGATTAGGGATTATTAGCCGCTCCTCCCGCTCAGGGAAGCGCACGAGTGCTGGGTGAGTGCGCGGAGGTAGAGAGCAGCAATTGCGCCGAGTGATTCTTCTAGGAACGGTAGATATGGTCTTTCAGCGAGCGCAACCCCACCAGCAGGTGCGCGTACGGTGCGACTGCCTTGTTCCGATAAGCCATATGATATACACCAATCAAAATTACGAAAAAATCCAACTCAGCACGAACACAACTTGGGTCATTATTTCGTCCAAGCACATTATGCGTGCATATCACGATGACACTGCGCAAACCTACCAATATTTGATATTTCAATTTTATTTCATCCATCCGTTTCATCTCACCAGCCAATCATAGAAGCATAAATGCACCACATCACCGGCCTCGTACACCTCGCGTTGCATCCTCCACGCAGTCATGATCTAAACTAGTTTATGGGGTTTCCTCCCTTGACCTAACCGCTTTTCGGCATCAAGTGCTGCTCAGTGGTACGGGAACTAGATAGGCACATGTCGTTGCGCCCTTTTTAAGTGCAGCACGAGTAGACATAAAAGCAGCCATAGTAGATGAGCCTGCCATCTTCCAGTTTTCGCTACGTTCCACGCAGCAATGTAAAAACTGTCTCGTAACATGTTTCGAGCAAGGTCACCCCGGGTTGTTCAAGACCACACCCGGCTCACCACCCGTGTGTGATATTCTCACCCGTACGTCCGTGCGTTACCATGCCAGATGGAGAAGAACCCGTCGTTAAGCCGACGCTCGAGTCGCTACACGCAGACATGAAGGCCCAGTCTACATCACTGCGCGAGCTTGCGCCAGCGTTGGCCCAATTGACGGCTCGTGAGCGCGTTTTGATGGAGAAGGAGCACATGGTTCCGGTTCCGGGCAGCGCATTGCGGGACAGCCGACAGGCAGCGGGGGAGCTGCAGAGCGCCCCGACTTGCTAGAGCTAGCCCAGAGCGGCCGTGTCGGAGCAAAATCCGTGAGTGACGAGGATGACTACCTCGCGGTGCCAGAGCTACTGCAACGAGCAAAGTCTGGTTACGAGGCCGTTCGACCGGTCAGCCGAGTGCCCGGACTCTTCCCCTTGAGCACCGACCTAACGAACGAGTACCTCAAGCAAGATGACCGGCGTCTGCCGCCCAGGAGGAGTATCTATATGGATGTCGTGTTTCGGGGCCCACATGGCCGCACTTACCCTGGCACTCGACGAGATGCTGCCCTACGTCCTTGTTGCTAGTCATGACTTCACCCCCTACCTCGCGAGAGCTCGGAACCACGCCGAGGCCATCGACAAGGCGTTTCGCTTTCGTTTGGCCTTCTTACGAAGGCTTAATGAGGTCAAGAGTGTGCACGGTGACCAAGGTGTTCTGGACGTGCTGCGAGCCCAGCATTTTCAGCCCGCTTCTGAGCATCTGGGTTCTGCGATTTTTGGGGACCTCATGAGGGACTACGAGCGTCGCGTCTTCGAGGCGACAGCGGCCAACAGCGCGAAAGCGACAGCTACTGCTCGGGTAGCGGCAGGTGCTGCAGAGCGCGGGCGTGGACGAGGACGTGGCGGTGGACGCGGGCGTGGCCGCGAAGGTGAGCACGAGTGACGGTGTGGGCAGCCCGCTGGAGGCAACCACTGCTACTATCGTCCGGTACGTTGCCTTGATTGGTGAGCGAGGGCACATTGGAGCTAAGTCACTGCAACCCTACCTGTCTGCAATCAACACGTTCTTCGAGCTGCACAACATCGACCCAATCGCCAAGAACCGCCTACACCTTACTGCAGCTAGGCGTGGGCTGATGCTGCGGCAGCAAAGTCTGGAAGCCGCCCCTTTGCGAGTTCCTCTGCCTGCTAGTGTAGCTTACAGCTTCGTCGAACATGCCGAGTTGATTGTGTCTGCTCCCACCACAGAGTACCACAGAGTACCAACACGACTTCCGAGCCCTCGTGGTCTCGGTTGTCAACTTCATGTTCTTTGCAAGGGGACTTACTGGCGTGTCCTGCCGAGTGCGGGATGTGCATGTCGACGACTACAACATCACCCTGCAAGTGTACCGCGAGAAAAACCGCGCTGGCCGACGGGGACCTGCATGTGTCAGAACACCCCCGAGTTGCACGTCTCATGCACCACTTCATCGTCAACGTACAGTCTGCCCCCCTGGTTACTATTGCCTTGGGTAAAACAAACTTCTGGGCGGTCACCCCGAGCGAGCATTCCAAACCTTGGACCGCCGCTACAATGTCGGACTCGCTGTCTACAACCGTCCGTCTTGTCGGTGCTACCCCTCCCGCTGGCACTTCCTGGACCTCACACAACAGCCTTCGCAAGGGAGCAGCGTCTGCCGCCAACGCCATCGGAGTTCCATTGTCCCACATTCGCTACCAAGGCGGCCGGGCCACTACCTCCGACGTCGTTCTGGACTACATCGACCCCAACGTTCTTCCTTCCCCTGGCGCATGGTTCTTCTTTGGCCACATCGCCCCCCTCCGCCACTTCGTTCCAAGTCCAACAAGACTCCGCAGCGGTGGCCTTCTCGGTGCCTCCTTCATGACCTGGCGCTACCCCTTCTCCGTCAATCCACCACTCTCTCCGTTCGCTCATGATTGGCAAAACCAGACTCAACTTTGAAATGATCTAAACTAGTTTATGGGGTTTCCTCCCTTGACCTAACCGCTTTTCAGCTACAGGTGCTGCTCATTGGTACGGGAACTAGGCACATGTCGTGGCGCCCTTTTTGGGTGCAGCACGAGTAGACATAAAAGCAGCCATAGCAGCGGAGCCTGCCATCTTCAAGTTTTCGCTGCGTTCCACGCAGCGATGTAAAAACTGTCTCGTAACCAGTTGCGAGCAATGTCACCCCATGTTGTTCAAGACCACACCCGGCTCGCCATCCGAGTGTGATATTGTCGTCCGTACGTCCGTGCGTTACCATGTCAGATGGAGAAGAACCCGTCGCCGAGCCGACGCTAAAGTCGCTGCAAGCAGATGTGCAGGCACTGGCTACAGCTGTAGCTCAATTGACGGGTCGTGAGCGTGTTGTTGATGGAGAAGGGGCACATGGCTCCGGCTTCGGGCAGCGCATCGCGGGACAGCCGACAGGCAGCGGGGGAGCCGCAGAGCGCCCCGACTTGCTAGAGCTAGCCCAGAGCGGCCGTGTCGGAGCAAAATCCGTGAGTGCCGAGGATGACTACCTCGCGGTGCCAGAGCTACTGCAGAGAGCAGAGTCTGGTTACGAGGCCGTTCGACCGGTCAGCCGAGTGCCTGGACTCTTTCCCCTGAGCACCGACCTAACGAACGAGTACCTCTAGCAGGATGACCGGCGTCTGCCGGCCCAGGAGGAGTATCTGTGGATGTCGTGTTTCGGGGCCCACATGGCCGCGCTTTTCGTGGCTCTCGACGAGCTGCTGCCCTACGTCCCTGCCACCAACCAGGACTTCACCCCCTACCTCGCGAGAGCTCGGAACCACGCCGAGGCCATCGACAAGGCGTTTCGGTTTTGTTTGGCCTTCTTGCGGAGGCTTACTGAGATCAAGCGTGTGCACGGTGACCAAGGTGTTCCGAATGTGCTGCGAGCCCAGCATTTTCAGCCTGCTTCGGAGCATCTGGGTTCCGCGATTTTTGGGGACCTCATGAGGGACTACGAGCGCCGTGTCTTCGAGGCGACCGCTGCCAGCCGCGCGAAAGCGACCGCTACTGCTCGAGTGGCGGCTGCAGCTGCAGGTCGGGGGCGTGGGCGAGGACGTGGCGGTGGACGCGGGCGTGGCCGCGAAGGTGAGCACGAGTGACGGTGTGGGGCGCCTTTCGTCGGAGCTGCTGGAGCTTTGCGAGGCCACCTTTCGGTCACCGCCGCAAGACGCACCCTTGCAGCTCAACGGCGAGATGAGCGCCCCGTGTCATGACCTGACCCCCCCACCTTACAGACTTCCTTTAGACCTTCCTCGGTGCGGCGCTTCTTACAGCTACAACCGAGTGCGGCTCAACCATCCGCACACCTGCACATGGCGGCTCAACTAACCGCCTCCCGTACCATTCCATCACTGCGTCCGTCGGTTGTTACACTACGTGTTAAAACTGGTTCGCAACGACCAAGTTTCGCGCGGGTACGTTACGCGCGTGACAGGCGCTACGAGCGCGAAGGGCGCGCGGGGCGGCCCTCTTACCTGAACCTAGCCCCGCAAACCCGTACCGATGCTACTACAAACCCGTCCAGCAGCTACCGGCCAACCGCCGGAAACCTAACCGCTGCCGCCGAGTACTTTGCGAACAGTAATCGTACCGGTGGAACTCTGTCAGTAAAACGACGCACTTACGTATTTGACGAGCCCGAAGCTGTCGCTCCCTGGGCTGCTTCATTGCGATCTCGCTGCAGGACGCGTTCGGCTCAGACGAGCTGGGCCAGCGGACGCTCGACCTACTCTCCAGCTCCCTCAGCGCTCAGACACTCAAGAGCTACGCCGGCCGGCTGTCTCAGTTCGCGGAGTTCTGCCACGACTCCGAGAACATCAGCCCGCTGGAGGCGACTACCGCTACTGTCGTTCGGTATGTTGCCTGGATCGGCGAGCGGGGGCACATCTATCGCAGCTAAGTCGCTGCAACCTTACCTGTCTGCAATCAACACCTTCTTCGAGCTGCACAACCTCGACCCAATCGCCAAGGACAGCCTACACCTAAGTTCAGCAAGGCGTGGGCTGATGCTGCGTCAGCGCCGACTGGACGCTGCCCCTTTGCGTGTCCCTCTGCATGCGGATGTAGCTTACCGCTTCGTCACAAAGGCCGAGCTGATAGGTCTGCTCCCTACCCAGAGTACCACCACAACTTCCGAGCCCTCCTGGCCTCGGTTGTCAACTTTATGTTCTTTGCCAGGGGCCTTACTGGCGTGTCCTGTCGAGTGCGAGACGTGCATGTCGACGACTACAACATCACCCTGCAAGTGTACCGCGAGAAGGGTCGCGCTGGTCGACGGGGACCCGACGACCTACGCATACTTCTCCTCCCAGTGTCAGAGCACCCCCGAGTAGCCCGTCTCCTGCACCACTTCCTCGACCACGTCCAGTCAGTCCCCTTGGTTACTGTTGGCTTGGCTGTGTCAAACTTCTGGGCTGTCAGTTCGGATGAGCGGTCAAAACCTTGGACTGCGGCTACAATGTCAGAATGGCTGTCCACAGCCATCCGTTTGGTCAACGCTGGGCCCCCTGCTGGCACCTCCTGGACCTTGCACACTCTTCGCAAAGGCGCAGCCTCTGCAGCGAACGCCATCGGTGTGCCATTGTCCCACATTCTCTACCAAGGCGGTTGGGCCACTAACTCTGACGTCGTTCTGGACTACATCGACCCCAACGTTCTTCCTTCACCTGGCGCATGGTTCTTCTTTGGACACATCGCCCCCCTACGCCACTTCCAAGTCAAACAGGACTCCGCAGCGGTGGCCTTCCCAGTGCCTCCTTCATGACTTGGCGCTACCTCTTCTCCGTCAATCCACCTCTCTCTCCGTTCGCTCAAGACTGGCAAAACCAAACTCAACTTTGAAATGTTTTAAACTAGTTTATGGGGTTTCCTCCCTTGACCTAACCGCTTTTCAGCTACAAGTGCTGCTCAGTGGTACGGGAACTAGGCATCTGTTGTTGCGCCCTTTTTGGGTGCAGCACGAGTAGACATGAAAGCAGCTAGAACAGCGGAGCCTGCCATCTTCCAGTTTTCGCTGCGTTCCACGCAGCGCCCCCCTGACTCCGTTTTCCGTCCACGCTTTCGCTAAACCATCCTGCCAATTTCTGCTCTTGACTGTGTAAAATAGCCTGCGCGACCTTTTTGGCAAAACCAGACTCAACTTTGAAACATATAATTTACCTTTTTGCTCCCTTTCGGTTTAAGAGGGCACACGATACCAAACACTTTTGGGAAAAGTGCTCCACTCTGGCAAGCCTCGTATAACCGCACCGACATTCGTAGACACGATGCTTTTTTCAATGTATTTCAATAATAAGGACTATTCACGTGCTCGGGCAGCCTGGATATTAGCGTTCTAATTACATGAGCCAGC